>JBBPBX010075912.1:0-17241 GCA_038048925.1 Garcialebias charrua | reverse complement strand
CAGTCAGAACACAGACCCGTTTGGGTCTATCAGTCAGAACACAGACCCGTTTGGGTCTATCAGTCAGAACACAGACCCGTTTGGGTCTATCAGTCAGAACACAGGCCCGTTTGGGTCTATCAGTCAGAACACAGACCCGTTTGGGTCTATCAGTCAGAACACAGACCCGTTTGGGTCTATCAGTCAGAACACAGGCCCGTTTGGGTCTATCAGTCAGAACACAGGCCCGTTTGGGTCTATCAGTCAGAACACAGACCCGTTTGGGTCTATCAGTCAGAACACAGACCCGTTTGGGTCTATCAGTCAGAACACAGACCCGTTTGGGTCTATCAGTCAGAACACAGACCCGTTTGGGTCTATCAGTCAGAACACAGACCCGTTTGGGTCTATCAGTCAGAACACAGACCCGTTTGGGTCTATCAGTCAGAACACAGACCCGTTTGGGTCTATCAGTCAGAACACAGACCCGTTTGGGTCTATCAGTCAGAACACAGGCCCGTTTGGGTCTATCAGTCAGAACACAGACCCGTTTGGGTCTATCAGTCAGAACACAGACCCGTTTGGGTCTATCAGTCAGAACACAGACCCGTTTGGGTCTATCAGTCAGAACACAGACCCGTTTGGGTCTATCAGTCAGAACACAGACCCGTTTGGGTCTATCAGTCAGAACACAGACCCGTTTGGGTCTATCAGTCAGAACACAGACCCGTTTGGGTCTATCAGTCAGAACACAGGCCCGTTTGGGTCTATCAGTCAGAACACAGACCCGTTTGGGTCTATCAGTCAGAACACAGACCCGTTTGGGTCTATCAGTCAGAACACAGGCCCGTTTGGGTCTATCAGTCAGAACACAGGCCCGTTTGGGTCTATCAGTCAGAACACAGGCCCGTTTGGGTCTATCAGTCAGAACACAGACCCGTTTGGGTCTATCAGTCAGAACACAGGCCCGTTTGGGTCTATCAGTCAGAACACAGACCCGTTTGGGTCTATCAGTCAGAACACAGGCCCGTTTGGGTCTATCAGTCAGAACACAGGCCCGTTTGGGTCTATCAGTCAGAACACAGGCCCGTTTGGGTCTATCAGTCAGAACACAGGCCCGTTTGGGTCTATCAGTCAGAACACAGGCCCGTTTGGGTCTATCAGTCAGAACACAGGCCCGTTTGGGTCTATCAGTCAGAACACAGACCCGTTTGGGTCTATCAGTCAGAACACAGACCCGTTTGGGTCTATCAGTCAGAACACAGGCCCGTTTGGGTCTATCAGTCAGAACACAGACCCGTTTGGGTCTATCAGTCAGAACACAGACCCGTTTGGGTCTATCAGTCAGAACACAGACCCGTTTGGGTCTATCAGTCAGAACACAGGCCCGTTTGGGTCTATCAGTCAGAACACAGGCCCGTTTGGGTCTATCAGTCAGAACACAGACCCGTTTGGGTCTATCAGTCAGAACACAGACCCGTTTGGGTCTATCAGTCAGAACACAGACCCGTTTGGGTCTATCAGTCAGAACACAGGCCCGTTTGGGTCTATCAGTCAGAACACAGACCCGTTTGGGTCTATCAGTCAGAACACAGACCCGTTTGGGTCTATCAGTCAGAACACAGGCCCGTTTGGGTCTATCAGTCAGAACACAGACCCGTTTGGGTCTATCAGTCAGAACACAGACCCGTTTGGGTCTATCAGTCAGAACACAGGCCCGTTTGGGTCTATCAGTCAGAACACAGGTCGTTTGGGTCTATCAGTCAGAACACAGACCCGTTTGGGTCTATCAGTCAGAACACAGACCCGTTTGGGTCTATCAGTCAGAACACAGGTCGTTTGGGTCTATCAGTCAGAACACAGACCCGTTTGGGTCTATCAGTCAGAACACAGACCCGTTTGGGTCTATCAGTCAGAACACAGGCCCGTTTGGGTCTATCAGTCAGAACACAGGCGTTTGGGTCTATCAGTCAGAACACAGACCCGTTTGGGTCTATCAGTCAGAACACAGGCCCGTTTGGGTCTATCAGTCAGAACACAGGCCCGTTTGGGTCTATCAGTCAGAACACAGACCCGTTTGGGTCTATCAGTCAGAACACAGGCCCGTTTGGGTCTATCAGTCAGAACACAGACCCGTTTGGGTCTATCAGTCAGAACACAGGCCCGTTTGGGTCTATCAGTCAGAACACAGGCCCGTTTGGGTCTATCAGTCAGAACACAGGCCCGTTTGGGTCTATCAGTCAGAACACAGGCCCGTTTGGGTCTATCAGTCAGAACACAGACCCGTTTGGGTCTATCAGTCAGAACACAGGCCCGTTTGGGTCTATCAGTCAGAACACAGGCCCGTTTGGGTCTATCAGTCAGAACACAGGCCCGTTTGGGTCTATCAGTCAGAACACAGACCCGTTTGGGTCTATCAGTCAGAACACAGACCCGTTTGGGTCTATCAGTCAGAACACAGGCCCGTTTGGGTCTATCAGTCAGAACACAGGCCCGTTTGGGTCTATCAGTCAGAACACAGGCCCGTTTGGGTCTATCAGTCAGAACACAGACCCGTTTGGGTCTATCAGTCAGAACACAGGTCGTTTGGGTCTATCAGTCAGAACACAGACCCGTTTGGGTCTATCAGTCAGAACACAGACCCGTTTGGGTCTATCAGTCAGAACACAGACCCGTTTGGGTCTATCAGTCAGAACACAGGCCCGTTTGGGTCTATCAGTCAGAACACAGGCCCGTTTGGGTCTATCAGTCAGAACACAGGCCCGTTTGGGTCTATCAGTCAGAACACAGGCCCGTTTGGGTCTATCAGTCAGAACACAGGTCGTTTGGGTCTATCAGTCAGAACACAGGCCCGTTTGGGTCTATCAGTCAGAACACAGGCCCGTTTGGGTCTATCAGTCAGAACACAGACCCGTTTGGGTCTATCAGTCAGAACACAGGCCCGTTTGGGTCTATCAGTCAGAACACAGGTCGTTTGGGTCTATCAGTCAGAACACAGACCCGTTTGGGTCTATCAGTCAGAACACAGACCCGTTTGGGTCTATCAGTCAGAACACAGGCCCGTTTGGGTCTATCAGTCAGAACACAGGCCCGTTTGGGTCTATCAGTCAGAACACAGGCCCGTTTGGGTCTATCAGTCAGAACACAGGCCCGTTTGGGTCTATCAGTCAGAACACAGACCCGTTTGGGTCTATCAGTCAGAACACAGACCCGTTTGGGTCTATCAGTCAGAACACAGGCCCGTTTGGGTCTATCAGTCAGAACACAGACCCGTTTGGGTCTATCAGTCAGAACACAGGCCCGTTTGGGTCTATCAGTCAGAACACAGACCCGTTTGGGTCTATCAGTCAGAACACAGGCCCGTTTGGGTCTATCAGTCAGAACACAGGCCCGTTTGGGTCTATCAGTCAGAACACAGACCCGTTTGGGTCTATCAGTCAGAACACAGACCCGTTTGGGTCTATCAGTCAGAACACAGACCCGTTTGGGTCTATCAGTCAGAACACAGACCCGTTTGGGTCTATCAGTCAGAACACAGACCCGTTTGGGTCTATCAGTCAGAACACAGGCCCGTTTGGGTCTATCAGTCAGAACACAGACCCGTTTGGGTCTATCAGTCAGAACACAGGCCCGTTTGGGTCTATCAGTCAGAACACAGACCCGTTTGGGTCTATCAGTCAGAACACAGACCCGTTTGGGTCTATCAGTCAGAACACAGGCCCGTTTGGGTCTATCAGTCAGAACACAGGCCCGTTTGGGTCTATCAGTCAGAACACAGGCCCGTTTGGGTCTATCAGTCAGAACACAGGCCCGTTTGGGTCTATCAGTCAGAACACAGACCCGTTTGGGTCTATCAGTCAGAACACAGACCCGTTTGGGTCTATCAGTCAGAACACAGGCCCGTTTGGGTCTATCAGTCAGAACACAGACCCGTTTGGGTCTATCAGTCAGAACACAGGCCCGTTTGGGTCTATCAGTCAGAACACAGACCCGTTTGGGTCTATCAGTCAGAACACAGGCCCGTTTGGGTCTATCAGTCAGAACACAGGCCCGTTTGGGTCTATCAGTCAGAACACAGGCCCGTTTGGGTCTATCAGTCAGAACACAGGCCCGTTTGGGTCTATCAGTCAGAACACAGGCCCGTTTGGGTCTATCAGTCAGAACACAGACCCGTTTGGGTCTATCAGTCAGAACACAGGCCCGTTTGGGTCTATCAGTCAGAACACAGACCCGTTTGGGTCTATCAGTCAGAACACAGGCCCGTTTGGGTCTATCAGTCAGAACACAGGCCCGTTTGGGTCTATCAGTCAGAACACAGACCCGTTTGGGTCTATCAGTCAGAACACAGACCCGTTTGGGTCTATCAGTCAGAACACAGACCCGTTTGGGTCTATCAGTCAGAACACAGGCCCGTTTGGGTCTATCAGTCAGAACACAGACCCGTTTGGGTCTATCAGTCAGAACACAGGCCCGTTTGGGTCTATCAGTCAGAACACAGACCCGTTTGGGTCTATCAGTCAGAACACAGACCCGTTTGGGTCTATCAGTCAGAACACAGGCCCGTTTGGGTCTATCAGTCAGAACACAGGCCCGTTTGGGTCTATCAGTCAGAACACAGACCCGTTTGGGTCTATCAGTCAGAACACAGGCCCGTTTGGGTCTATCAGTCAGAACACAGACCCGTTTGGGTCTATCAGTCAGAACACAGGCCCGTTTGGGTCTATCAGTCAGAACACAGACCCGTTTGGGTCTATCAGTCAGAACACAGACCCGTTTGGGTCTATCAGTCAGAACACAGACCCGTTTGGGTCTATCAGTCAGAACACAGGCCCGTTTGGGTCTATCAGTCAGAACACAGGCCCGTTTGGGTCTATCAGTCAGAACACAGGCCCGTTTGGGTCTATCAGTCAGAACACAGGCCCGTTTGGGTCTATCAGTCAGAACACAGACCCGTTTGGGTCTATCAGTCAGAACACAGACCCGTTTGGGTCTATCAGTCAGAACACAGGCCCGTTTGGGTCTATCAGTCAGAACACAGGCCCGTTTGGGTCTATCAGTCAGAACACAGACCCGTTTGGGTCTATCAGTCAGAACACAGACCCGTTTGGGTCTATCAGTCAGAACACAGACCCGTTTGGGTCTATCAGTCAGAACACAGACCCGTTTGGGTCTATCAGTCAGAACACAGGCCCGTTTGGGTCTATCAGTCAGAACACAGACCCGTTTGGGTCTATCAGTCAGAACACAGACCCGTTTGGGTCTATCAGTCAGAACACAGACCCGTTTGGGTCTATCAGTCAGAACACAGGCCCGTTTGGGTCTATCAGTCAGAACACAGGCCCGTTTGGGTCTATCAGTCAGAACACAGGCCCGTTTGGGTCTATCAGTCAGAACACAGACCCGTTTGGGTCTATCAGTCAGAACACAGGCCCGTTTGGGTCTATCAGTCAGAACACAGGCCCGTTTGGGTCTATCAGTCAGAACACAGGCCCGTTTGGGTCTATCAGTCAGAACACAGGCCCGTTTGGGTCTATCAGTCAGAACACAGACCCGTTTGGGTCTATCAGTCAGAACACAGACCCGTTTGGGTCTATCAGTCAGAACACAGGCCCGTTTGGGTCTATCAGTCAGAACACAGACCCGTTTGGGTCTATCAGTCAGAACACAGACCCGTTTGGGTCTATCAGTCAGAACACAGACCCGTTTGGGTCTATCAGTCAGAACACAGGCCCGTTTGGGTCTATCAGTCAGAACACAGACCCGTTTGGGTCTATCAGTCAGAACACAGACCCGTTTGGGTCTATCAGTCAGAACACAGGCCCGTTTGGGTCTATCAGTCAGAACACAGACCCGTTTGGGTCTATCAGTCAGAACACAGGCCCGTTTGGGTCTATCAGTCAGAACACAGGCCCGTTTGGGTCTATCAGTCAGAACACAGACCCGTTTGGGTCTATCAGTCAGAACACAGACCCGTTTGGGTCTATCAGTCAGAACACAGACCCGTTTGGGTCTATCAGTCAGAACACAGACCCGTTTGGGTCTATCAGTCAGAACACAGACCCGTTTGGGTCTATCAGTCAGAACACAGGCCCGTTTGGGTCTATCAGTCAGAACACAGACCCGTTTGGGTCTATCAGTCAGAACACAGGCCCGTTTGGGTCTATCAGTCAGAACACAGACCCGTTTGGGTCTATCAGTCAGAACACAGACCCGTTTGGGTCTATCAGTCAGAACACAGACCCGTTTGGGTCTATCAGTCAGAACACAGGCCCGTTTGGGTCTATCAGTCAGAACACAGACCCGTTTGGGTCTATCAGTCAGAACACAGGCCCGTTTGGGTCTATCAGTCAGAACACAGGCCCGTTTGGGTCTATCAGTCAGAACACAGGCCCGTTTGGGTCTATCAGTCAGAACACAGACCCGTTTGGGTCTATCAGTCAGAACACAGGCCCGTTTGGGTCTATCAGTCAGAACACAGACCCGTTTGGGTCTATCAGTCAGAACACAGGCCCGTTTGGGTCTATCAGTCAGAACACAGGCCCGTTTGGGTCTATCAGTCAGAACACAGGCCCGTTTGGGTCTATCAGTCAGAACACAGGCCCGTTTGGGTCTATCAGTCAGAACACAGACCCGTTTGGGTCTATCAGTCAGAACACAGACCCGTTTGGGTCTATCAGTCAGAACACAGGCCCGTTTGGGTCTATCAGTCAGAACACAGGCCCGTTTGGGTCTATCAGTCAGAACACAGGCCCGTTTGGGTCTATCAGTCAGAACACAGGCCCGTTTGGGTCTATCAGTCAGAACACAGGCCCGTTTGGGTCTATCAGTCAGAACACAGGCCCGTTTGGGTCTATCAGTCAGAACACAGACCCGTTTGGGTCTATCAGTCAGAACACAGACCCGTTTGGGTCTATCAGTCAGAACACAGGCCCGTTTGGGTCTATCAGTCAGAACACAGGCCCGTTTGGGTCTATCAGTCAGAACACAGGCCCGTTTGGGTCTATCAGTCAGAACACAGACCCGTTTGGGTCTATCAGTCAGAACACAGACCCGTTTGGGTCTATCAGTCAGAACACAGGCCCGTTTGGGTCTATCAGTCAGAACACAGGCCCGTTTGGGTCTATCAGTCAGAACACAGGCCCGTTTGGGTCTATCAGTCAGAACACAGACCCGTTTGGGTCTATCAGTCAGAACACAGGCCCGTTTGGGTCTATCAGTCAGAACACAGACCCGTTTGGGTCTATCAGTCAGAACACAGACCCGTTTGGGTCTATCAGTCAGAACACAGGCCCGTTTGGGTCTATCAGTCAGAACACAGGCCCGTTTGGGTCTATCAGTCAGAACACAGGCCCGTTTGGGTCTATCAGTCAGAACACAGACCCGTTTGGGTCTATCAGTCAGAACACAGGCCCGTTTGGGTCTATCAGTCAGAACACAGGCCCGTTTGGGTCTATCAGTCAGAACACAGGCCCGTTTGGGTCTATCAGTCAGAACACAGACCCGTTTGGGTCTATCAGTCAGAACACAGGCCCGTTTGGGTCTATCAGTCAGAACACAGACCCGTTTGGGTCTATCAGTCAGAACACAGACCCGTTTGGGTCTATCAGTCAGAACACAGGCCCGTTTGGGTCTATCAGTCAGAACACAGGCCCGTTTGGGTCTATCAGTCAGAACACAGGCCCGTTTGGGTCTATCAGTCAGAACACAGGCCCGTTTGGGTCTATCAGTCAGAACACAGACCCGTTTGGGTCTATCAGTCAGAACACAGACCCGTTTGGGTCTATCAGTCAGAACACAGACCCGTTTGGGTCTATCAGTCAGAACACAGGCCCGTTTGGGTCTATCAGTCAGAACACAGACCCGTTTGGGTCTATCAGTCAGAACACAGACCCGTTTGGGTCTATCAGTCAGAACACAGACCCGTTTGGGTCTATCAGTCAGAACACAGACCCGTTTGGGTCTATCAGTCAGAACACAGACCCGTTTGGGTCTATCAGTCAGAACACAGGCCCGTTTGGGTCTATCAGTCAGAACACAGACCCGTTTGGGTCTATCAGTCAGAACACAGACCCGTTTGGGTCTATCAGTCAGAACACAGACCCGTTTGGGTCTATCAGTCAGAACACAGGCCCGTTTGGGTCTATCAGTCAGAACACAGACCCGTTTGGGTCTATCAGTCAGAACACAGACCCGTTTGGGTCTATCAGTCAGAACACAGACCCGTTTGGGTCTATCAGTCAGAACACAGACCCGTTTGGGTCTATCAGTCAGAACACAGACCCGTTTGGGTCTATCAGTCAGAACACAGACCCGTTTGGGTCTATCAGTCAGAACACAGGCCCGTTTGGGTCTATCAGTCAGAACACAGACCCGTTTGGGTCTATCAGTCAGAACACAGGCCCGTTTGGGTCTATCAGTCAGAACACAGGCCCGTTTGGGTCTATCAGTCAGAACACAGGCCCGTTTGGGTCTATCAGTCAGAACACAGACCCGTTTGGGTCTATCAGTCAGAACACAGACCCGTTTGGGTCTATCAGTCAGAACACAGACCCGTTTGGGTCTATCAGTCAGAACACAGGCCCGTTTGGGTCTATCAGTCAGAACACAGGCCCGTTTGGGTCTATCAGTCAGAACACAGACCCGTTTGGGTCTATCAGTCAGAACACAGACCCGTTTGGGTCTATCAGTCAGAACACAGGCCCGTTTGGGTCTATCAGTCAGAACACAGGTTTGGGTCTATCAGTCAGAACACAGGCCGTTTGGGTCTATCAGTCAGAACACAGGCCCGTTTGGGTCTATCAGTCAGAACACAGGTCGTTTGGGTCTATCAGTCAGAACACAGACCCGTTTGGGTCTATCAGTCAGAACACAGGCCCGTTTGGGTCTATCAGTCAGAACACAGGCCGTTTGGGTCTATCAGTCAGAACACAGACCCGTTTGGGTCTATCAGTCAGAACACAGACCCGTTTGGGTCTATCAGTCAGAACACAGGCCCGTTTGGGTCTATCAGTCAGAACACAGGCCCGTTTGGGTCTATCAGTCAGAACACAGACCCGTTTGGGTCTATCAGTCAGAACACAGGTCGTTTGGGTCTATCAGTCAGAACACAGACCCGTTTGGGTCTATCAGTCAGAACACAGACCCGTTTGGGTCTATCAGTCAGAACACAGGCCCGTTTGGGTCTATCAGTCAGAACACAGACCCGTTTGGGTCTATCAGTCAGAACACAGACCCGTTTGGGTCTATCAGTCAGAACACAGACCCGTTTGGGTCTATCAGTCAGAACACAGACCCGTTTGGGTCTATCAGTCAGAACACAGGCCCGTTTGGGTCTATCAGTCAGAACACAGGCCCGTTTGGGTCTATCAGTCAGAACACAGACCCGTTTGGGTCTATCAGTCAGAACACAGACCCGTTTGGGTCTATCAGTCAGAACACAGACCCGTTTGGGTCTATCAGTCAGAACACAGACCCGTTTGGGTCTATCAGTCAGAACACAGACCCGTTTGGGTCTATCAGTCAGAACACAGGCCCGTTTGGGTCTATCAGTCAGAACACAGGCCCGTTTGGGTCTATCAGTCAGAACACAGGCCCGTTTGGGTCTATCAGTCAGAACACAGACCCGTTTGGGTCTATCAGTCAGAACACAGACCCGTTTGGGTCTATCAGTCAGAACACAGACCCGTTTGGGTCTATCAGTCAGAACACAGACCCGTTTGGGTCTATCAGTCAGAACACAGGCCCGTTTGGGTCTATCAGTCAGAACACAGACCCGTTTGGGTCTATCAGTCAGAACACAGACCCGTTTGGGTCTATCAGTCAGAACACAGGCCCGTTTGGGTCTATCAGTCAGAACACAGACCCGTTTGGGTCTATCAGTCAGAACACAGACCCGTTTGGGTCTATCAGTCAGAACACAGGCCCGTTTGGGTCTATCAGTCAGAACACAGGCCCGTTTGGGTCTATCAGTCAGAACACAGACCCGTTTGGGTCTATCAGTCAGAACACAGGCCCGTTTGGGTCTATCAGTCAGAACACAGGCCCGTTTGGGTCTATCAGTCAGAACACAGGCCCGTTTGGGTCTATCAGTCAGAACACAGACCCGTTTGGGTCTATCAGTCAGAACACAGGCCCGTTTGGGTCTATCAGTCAGAACACAGACCCGTTTGGGTCTATCAGTCAGAACACAGACCCGTTTGGGTCTATCAGTCAGAACACAGACCCGTTTGGGTCTATCAGTCAGAACACAGACCCGTTTGGGTCTATCAGTCAGAACACAGGCCCGTTTGGGTCTATCAGTCAGAACACAGGCCCGTTTGGGTCTATCAGTCAGAACACAGACCCGTTTGGGTCTATCAGTCAGAACACAGACCCGTTTGGGTCTATCAGTCAGAACACAGACCCGTTTGGGTCTATCAGTCAGAACACAGGCCCGTTTGGGTCTATCAGTCAGAACACAGGCCCGTTTGGGTCTATCAGTCAGAACACAGACCCGTTTGGGTCTATCAGTCAGAACACAGGCCCGTTTGGGTCTATCAGTCAGAACACAGACCCGTTTGGGTCTATCAGTCAGAACACAGACCCGTTTGGGTCTATCAGTCAGAACACAGGCCCGTTTGGGTCTATCAGTCAGAACACAGACCCGTTTGGGTCTATCAGTCAGAACACAGACCCGTTTGGGTCTATCAGTCAGAACACAGACCCGTTTGGGTCTATCAGTCAGAACACAGGCCCGTTTGGGTCTATCAGTCAGAACACAGACCCGTTTGGGTCTATCAGTCAGAACACAGGCCCGTTTGGGTCTATCAGTCAGAACACAGGCCCGTTTGGGTCTATCAGTCAGAACACAGGCCCGTTTGGGTCTATCAGTCAGAACACAGGCCCGTTTGGGTCTATCAGTCAGAACACAGGCCCGTTTGGGTCTATCAGTCAGAACACAGGCCCGTTTGGGTCTATCAGTCAGAACACAGACCCGTTTGGGTCTATCAGTCAGAACACAGACCCGTTTGGGTCTATCAGTCAGAACACAGGCCCGTTTGGGTCTATCAGTCAGAACACAGGCCCGTTTGGGTCTATCAGTCAGAACACAGGCCCGTTTGGGTCTATCAGTCAGAACACAGGCCCGTTTGGGTCTATCAGTCAGAACACAGGCCCGTTTGGGTCTATCAGTCAGAACACAGACCCGTTTGGGTCTATCAGTCAGAACACAGCCCGTTTGGGTCTATCAGTCAGAACACAGGCCCGTTTGGGTCTATCAGTCAGAACACAGACCCGTTTGGGTCTATCAGTCAGAACACAGACCCGTTTGGGTCTATCAGTCAGAACACAGACCCGTTTGGGTCTATCAGTCAGAACACAGGCCCGTTTGGGTCTATCAGTCAGAACACAGACCCGTTTGGGTCTATCAGTCAGAACACAGGCCCGTTTGGGTCTATCAGTCAGAACACAGGCCCGTTTGGGTCTATCAGTCAGAACACAGGCCCGTTTGGGTCTATCAGTCAGAACACAGGCCCGTTTGGGTCTATCAGTCAGAACACAGGCCCGTTTGGGTCTATCAGTCAGAACACAGGCCCGTTTGGGTCTATCAGTCAGAACACAGGCCCGTTTGGGTCTATCAGTCAGAACACAGGCCCGTTTGGGTCTATCAGTCAGAACACAGACCCGTTTGGGTCTATCAGTCAGAACACAGACCCGTTTGGGTCTATCAGTCAGAACACAGGCCCGTTTGGGTCTATCAGTCAGAACACAGGCCCGTTTGGGTCTATCAGTCAGAACACAGACCCGTTTGGGTCTATCAGTCAGAACACAGGCCCGTTTGGGTCTATCAGTCAGAACACAGGCCCGTTTGGGTCTATCAGTCAGAACACAGGCCCGTTTGGGTCTATCAGTCAGAACACAGGCCCGTTTGGGTCTATCAGTCAGAACACAGGCCCGTTTGGGTCTATCAGTCAGAACACAGGCCCGTTTGGGTCTATCAGTCAGAACACAGGCCCGTTTGGGTCTATCAGTCAGAACACAGACCCGTTTGGGTCTATCAGTCAGAACACAGACCCGTTTGGGTCTATCAGTCAGAACACAGGCCCGTTTGGGTCTATCAGTCAGAACACAGACCCGTTTGGGTCTATCAGTCAGAACACAGGCCCGTTTGGGTCTATCAGTCAGAACACAGACCCGTTTGGGTCTATCAGTCAGAACACAGACCCGTTTGGGTCTATCAGTCAGAACACAGACCCGTTTGGGTCTATCAGTCAGAACACAGACCCGTTTGGGTCTATCAGTCAGAACACAGACCCGTTTGGGTCTATCAGTCAGAACACAGGTCGTTTGGGTCTATCAGTCAGAACACAGACCCGTTTGGGTCTATCAGTCAGAACACAGACCCGTTTGGGTCTATCAGTCAGAACACAGGTCGTTTGGGTCTATCAGTCAGAACACAGACCCGTTTGGGTCTATCAGTCAGAACACAGGCCCGTTTGGGTCTATCAGTCAGAACACAGACCCGTTTGGGTCTATCAGTCAGAACACAGACCCGTTTGGGTCTATCAGTCAGAACACAGGCCCGTTTGGGTCTATCAGTCAGAACACAGACCCGTTTGGGTCTATCAGTCAGAACACAGACCCGTTTGGGTCTATCAGTCAGAACACAGACCCGTTTGGGTCTATCAGTCAGAACACAGGCCCGTTTGGGTCTATCAGTCAGAACACAGGCCCGTTTGGGTCTATCAGTCAGAACACAGGCCCGTTTGGGTCTATCAGTCAGAACACAGACCCGTTTGGGTCTATCAGTCAGAACACAGGCCCGTTTGGGTCTATCAGTCAGAACACAGGCCCGTTTGGGTCTATCAGTCAGAACACAGACCCGTTTGGGTCTATCAGTCAGAACACAGACCCGTTTGGGTCTATCAGTCAGAACACAGGCCCGTTTGGGTCTATCAGTCAGAACACAGACCCGTTTGGGTCTATCAGTCAGAACACAGACCCGTTTGGGTCTATCAGTCAGAACACAGGCCCGTTTGGGTCTATCAGTCAGAACACAGGCCCGTTTGGGTCTATCAGTCAGAACACAGACCCGTTTGGGTCTATCAGTCAGAACACAGACCCGTTTGGGTCTATCAGTCAGAACACAGACCCGTTTGGGTCTATCAGTCAGAACACAGGCCCGTTTGGGTCTATCAGTCAGAACACAGGCCCGTTTGGGTCTATCAGTCAGAACACAGACCCGTTTGGGTCTATCAGTCAGAACACAGGCCCGTTTGGGTCTATCAGTCAGAACACAGGCCCGTTTGGGTCTATCAGTCAGAACACAGACCCGTTTGGGTCTATCAGTCAGAACACAGGCCCGTTTGGGTCTATCAGTCAGAACACAGGCCCGTTTGGGTCTATCAGTCAGAACACAGACCCGTTTGGGTCTATCAGTCAGAACACAGACCCGTTTGGGTCTATCAGTCAGAACACAGACCCGTTTGGGTCTATCAGTCAGAACACAGACCCGTTTGGGTCTATCAGTCAGAACACAGACCCGTTTGGGTCTATCAGTCAGAACACAGGCCCGTTTGGGTCTATCAGTCAGAACACAGACCCGTTTGGGTCTATCAGTCAGAACACAGGCCCGTTTGGGTCTATCAGTCAGAACACAGGCCCGTTTGGGTCTATCAGTCAGAACACAGGCCCGTTTGGGTCTATCAGTCAGAACACAGACCCGTTTGGGTCTATCAGTCAGAACACAGACCCGTTTGGGTCTATCAGTCAGAACACAGACCCGTTTGGGTCTATCAGTCAGAACACAGGCCCGTTTGGGTCTATCAGTCAGAACACAGGCCCGTTTGGGTCTATCAGTCAGAACACAGGCCCGTTTGGGTCTATCAGTCAGAACACAGGCCCGTTTGGGTCTATCAGTCAGAACACAGACCCGTTTGGGTCTATCAGTCAGAACACAGGCCCGTTTGGGTCTATCAGTCAGAACACAGGCCCGTTTGGGTCTATCAGTCAGAACACAGGCCCGTTTGGGTCTATCAGTCAGAACACAGACCCGTTTGGGTCTATCAGTCAGAACACAGGCCCGTTTGGGTCTATCAGTCAGAACACAGGCCCGTTTGGGTCTATCAGTCAGAACACAGACCCGTTTGGGTCTATCAGTCAGAACACAGGCCCGTTTGGGTCTATCAGTCAGAACACAGACCCGTTTGGGTCTATCAGTCAGAACACAGGCCCGTTTGGGTCTATCAGTCAGAACACAGGCCCGTTTGGGTCTATCAGTCAGAACACAGACCCGTTTGGGTCTATCAGTCAGAACACAGACCCGTTTGGGTCTATCAGTCAGAACACAGGCCCGTTTGGGTCTATCAGTCAGAACACAGGCCCGTTTGGGTCTATCAGTCAGAACACAGACCCGTTTGGGTCTATCAGTCAGAACACAGGCCCGTTTGGGTCTATCAGTCAGAACACAGGCCCGTTTGGGTCTATCAGTCAGAACACAGGCCCGTTTGGGTCTATCAGTCAGAACACAGACCCGTTTGGGTCTATCAGTCAGAACACAGGCCCGTTTGGGTCTATCAGTCAGAACACAGGCCCGTTTGGGTCTATCAGTCAGAACACAGGCCCGTTTGGGTCTATCAGTCAGAACACAGGTCGTTTGGGTCTATCAGTCAGAACACAGGCCCGTTTGGGTTCTGGTTCTGAGCAGGTTAAGTTTCAGATGTCCACCTTTGTTTTCTGAAGTTTCATCATAAAGCTGCTGCTGACAATGATGATGTTGTCTCTGTGTTCTCAGGATGAAGACTGACGATCAGAACCAGAACCTTTCAGGGAGACGTTCCAGATCCAGACCTGCAGCAGGTCTCAGGTGAACCTTCAGACTCCCTGCAGGAGGGCGGTCCTTGTCTGCAGCAGCCAATCAGCTGCCACCCTGCTGGCGTAGATCACATAGGACCAGGACAGAACCACCACCCCCAGTAAGACCTGCAGGACACAGAGCATGACATCACTTCCTGTTACTGTCAGAACATGACATCACTTCCTGTTACTGTCAGAACATGACATCACTTCCTGTTACTGTCAGAGCATGACATCACTTCCTGTTACTGTCGGAGCATGACATCACTTCCTGTTACTGTCAGAGCATGACATCACTTCTTGTTACTGTCAGAGCATGACATCACTTCCTGTTACTGTCAGAGCATGACATCACTTCTTGTTACTGTCAGAGCATGACATCACTTCCTGTTACTGTCAGAGCATGACATCACTTCCTGTTACTGTCAGAGCATGACATCACTTCCTGTTACTGTCAGAGCATGACATCACTTCCTGTTACTGTCAGAGCATGACATCACTTCCTGTTACTGTCAGAGCATGACATCACTTCCTGTTACTGTCAGAGCATGACATCACTTCCTGTTACTGTCAGAGCATGACATCACTTCCTGTTACTGTCAGAGCATGACATCACTTCCTGTTACTGTCAGAGCATGACATCACTTCCTGTTACTGTCAGAGCATGACATCACTTCCTGTTACTGTCAGAAGAACACCTGTGAAGCTCAGAGCGACAGGTGGTCTCCTGCAGCAGGTATCTACAGAGTCGTTGAGATGTTCCATGACCTCCTCCAGCTCACACGTCACAGTGGTCCTGCTGGTTGGACCTGGACCTTCAGAACCACAACCTCATTTATTTCTTTACATGATAAAATCAGAAACAAGCGCTCAATACAATGATGAACAAGAAGCAGGAAACTTTTTATTTTATTTTATTTTTTAAGTACGAAACAGTTTTTATCCTCCACCGTCAGTTTCTTAAAAAAACACAATCTGCTGTTTTGATCAGGAACAAGGACAGAAAGTGACTGAAAAATAAAAAACATAAAAGAAACTGAAATGTCTGGAGAAAACTTAGATTTTTTTTTTTTTTAGATAAACTAAGATATACGGAAGAGCATTGCATTCACCAAATAAATAAAAAATTGACTCATGATCTCATACTTATGAGATTCTGATCTCATAATTATGAGATATTATATCATAATTATGACATACTATCTCATATTATCTCATAATTATGAGCTAAGATCTCATAATTATGAGATATTATATCATAATTATGACATACTATCTCAGATTATCTCATAATTATGAGCTAAGATCTCATACTTATGAGATCGGGATTTCATAAGTATGAGATCATGAGTCAATTTTTTTGGTGAATGCAATTATGACATCTTATCTCATAATTATTAGATAATATCTCATAATTATGAGATAAGATGTCATAATTATGACATCTTATCTCAGAGATAAGATGTCATGCTTATGAGATAATATCTCACAATTATGAGATATTATGTTTATGTTTATTAAATTTGTTCATTTTTTTTACAAAAGAAACACAATACAAGACAATCCCATAAATGATAACGTACAAAATATAAAAAATGAAAGGTAGCAGAAAAAAGAATAAATCTTATTATATCTGCCCCTTTTTTCAAACAATCAGATTAAACAATAATAATCTTCCACCAACAGTACAAAATGACTAACTCTTTCTAATTTTCTAACTAATACAATACAATATTATTACAATTACAATATTATATCTCATAATTATGAGATAAGATGTCATAATTATGAGATATTATCTCACAATTATGAGATAATTATGAGATAATATCTCATAATTATGAGATAATATCTCATAAATGAGTATCTCATAATGATCAGGATCTCATAAGTATGAGATCATGAGTCAAAATTTTTATTTATTTGGTGAATGCAATGCTCTTCCGTAAAGATAAACTGTGTTTAAAAAAAAATAATACTTTTACAACAGATGAATTCACTTTCTGGTGCGTTGAAAGTTCATGTTTTAAATGTTTAACCTCTGAGGTTTGTAGCGTTAGCGGCTAAGCTAACGGCTAAGCTAACCACGACTCGTAATAAATTCAGACTCAGAACAAAGTTTAAATAAAAATAATTTACCACAGAGTAAACTCTGTCCAGAGCGCGTGAACTGAGCGTGTCCATCTCTTCCTGAAAGCACAAGCGACCCTGCGGGGACGAGGAAACTTCTCTGCTCCGTTTGTTTACAACCGCTGCTGCTGCACCGGCGCCATCTTGTGTCACGTGGGAGACAACAAGGCTCAACTTTTATTTTATCAGCAAACGCTCTCTCACTTTACAGTATTTTATTTTTATACAGTATATTTGATGTTTATATATTTGATCTGGGCTGACTATCGCATCAGTTTTAATCGTTGAACGCGACAGACT
>JBBPBX010075911.1:0-17241 GCA_038048925.1 Garcialebias charrua | reverse complement strand
GTTAAGGGCCTTGCTCAAGGCCTCAGAATGGGGCAAATGAGGGTGAGGCAGGTGTGGCTCATGCCAATATAAAAGGAGAAAAAGCTGTTTAAGAATGAGATTGTGCTGCAGAGATTTACCTGAGCTTTAATGTGACTCACAAATGGATGCTTAGCTTTCACCTCCATTCCTTACAAACTGCTGATCTCTGCTGAGGTTACTGCAGGAATTTGGCAAGCCGAGTCTTTATTTTCCTTTGAATGATGCACACAGGGCAACATGAGCAGCAGCTTTGTGAAACTTCTGTGATGAAGTCTGCTTAAATCACTGGACCCGCCTGCTTGTGAAACCAGATCTAGTTGTGAGATTTGCTTTGAAATGGAAAGCCTGCCTCCAGCACACCTAACAGTTTGGTGCTTTTTGACTGTCCCTTTCTAATAGGAGGGCACTAAGAAAATCACAACACACATCCATGGAGGTAATGAGATCTGACACTCTGATAATGGTTTACAATTTTAAACCTCATCTTGCAGGAGCATTTAAGCTTGAACACAAGCAATGCTTGACCGTCATCTGCCTTGATAGTGATAAAGCTCAGGAGAGAGCCTTAATTTAGGCAAACATGATGAAAATGTCTTTTAATGAGAAAAATACTCATTGAAAACTCATCCTGGAGTTGTCAGGTTTATTACAACCGATAACAGAACAAAAAGAGACAAGAGTAGCAGCAGTCTCATCAGCACAGGCAGCAAAATAAAGTATTTGTTTAAACATTGGGACAAGACTCTTGTGCGCCATCTACTGAATCTGAGATGAAGGTTAAGACTTAAGCACACAATGTCACTCAGAATCCATACGGGCTAAAAACAATGTGATTTTCTGCCAGGAAAAATATTTAATACTATTTCTTTTAAAGCACAAATAATATTTAATTTAAAAAAAAGAGTTTTAAGTAAAAGGAAAACTCTGTAGTATATTACTGGATGAGGCTTATTATGAAGAGGAATATTATACCATTTTGGATGTTTAATTATTTATTTAAACCGTTGTTTTTCCAAAGGTCATACAATCTAGAAATTTAAATTTAATACAGGTAGTCCCCAACTCCGTCGTAACTCGAATTTTGACGTAACTCGAAACATAAGTCCAAACTGCACCTTAGTCTTCTTCCGGCACTCGGCAAGGCAGGTCGCATATCTTTCTGCTCTTCCCTCCCCTAAGTTTTTCCTACTCCCTGCTTGCTTTTCGTCTCGTCTGCGACCCTTCAGCGCTCACTCGAACCAATATGGAATTAATAAATTGGGCTGTTTCTTCAATGGATAAGATTTTTTCCACGAAGCGGACCGTGCCAGGAGAAGCTGTCTGTCCCTCCGACACACACGCGGCTGGATACGTGCTGGACTCGTGGGGTCAGTGGCAGCCCATGTGTCTGACCGTCTTAAGTGTCGAAGACGTGGAGGATTTGTGGATTATTGGATTATTGGTAGCAACTGCTCTGTTTTTTGGCGTAAGCGGAGTTGTTTGTTACTGGAAACTGAGGGAGGCTTCGGCAGCTATCAGCGCGCTGTCGGCACTACCTGATCAGCAAAATTCTCTGAACCGGGCCGTGAGCTCCTCATCCCAGCTGTTGTATGAGCTCAATCGCTCGCTTGGAGCGGTGGTGGATCACCGCGGACCTGCTGTGCGTTTTGGGACTTGTTTACAGCCACCCCGGATCAATCAAGGGACAGATGGGAGTTCATAGAGCGGAGCGGAGCGGAACCACATATTACTTGGATTTTTTTCGGCCATGAAACAGCACCACAGACTTGATGGCGGCAGTGGAAAAGAACACTGTGGTCTATTGGATAACAAACAAGAATATTATCTGGCTTCTGTACATGTCCTTGAAAAGAAGGCTGTCGGAAGCCATTCTCCTGGGAGTGTGGAGCTGAAGAGACCTGCTGCCCCCCCCCCCCCCCCAGAGATTTCTGTGCAGCCTCAGATAACGCCCAGCTGCACATCTGCTGAACTTGTGTTTGTCTGAAATTACTCACAGACTCTATCTCCTTGCCTGCCGTCTCTCAATTTGTTATTGTAACTAAATGTGCTTTTTGATATGGTTTTTACTGGATCACGCGGTGTCTTGAAGACAAAATGTGATTCATCTTTTTTTAATATCAATGCTGTAAAACCCCGTGTCTTTGCCTGTTTTCCTGCTTTTGACCTTCATCTGGGGACAGATGAGAGCGGCCGCGCTATAAGCATATCATGTGTTGATAAACATATCATGTGTTGATAAACATGTCATGTGCTTTGTTGAGCTGCAGCTTTTTGCACTCATTCTCTCTCCTGGATGACTGTAACTACATATTTACGTTGTATTGGTGAAAATTGATGCAATGTTAATAAACCTTCTTGTATCTTGTATCTTGTACTGTATTTTACCAAGCACTTAACCTGTCCTAACACAGTACCCTACATAATTATCAAAAAACACATACATTTCAGAGCCATAATGAAGGGAAAAAAAGAGTTAATTTCCTACTCTGAATGCTGGTGAAGCCATTTCCTCCGTTTCTCCCTCCCTCCTCCCGATTCTCCATTCGTTTACGTTGTAAAATCGCCGTCCATAAAACAGCTACTTTTCCACAGCTGCTACCTGTTTCTGCCTGTCCAGCTTGCTCCAACAAGTTTTTTTTTTTTTTGAATGTCCAGAGGACCAGACTTAGATTTTTTTAGAGAGTACAGGCAGCTGTAGCCTCCACAGCTAGCAAAACGAGAAACCGGAAACTGCCGGAAACTGGCCGGAAACTGACGGGGAACTGCGTAAATCGGCTTCAAAATGAAAAATTTCAAAATGTTATTATTATTTTTTATTATTTTTTTATGGAGATGCGTGTCGTAACCCCGAAACGTCGTAACTCGAGGCCGTCGTAAGTCGAGGACTACCTGTATAGATTATTTTCAATCCTCGCCAACTCATATATCTACAGACTTTGAGGATGGTGCCTTCTGGTGGCAGGTCCCTGTCCTCACACTCCCTGTTTTCCCTGTTTATTATCTTGATTATTTCCACCCTTGTGTCACCCAGGTGTTTGTGATTGTCACTCAGTTTGTACGTGTATATAGTTCTGTGTCTTTGTGTCACTCATGGTCAGGGCATCGTCTGTGATCATCTGGTGTCTTGTCTTGTCTCCTGGTTTCCCTTGTTCCTTGTTTCCTTGTTCCCTTGTTCTTTAGTTTTAGCAGGTCGCTTTCGTAAATGAGCCCATGAGGTTCAAAAAGATTTACCTGACTAAATAAAGGTTGAATGAATGAATGAATGTTCCATAGTTATCTCTTGAGTATTTCCCTTTTTCCTAGAGTTTGGGAGTAGCTGCCACGTCAGCATTCTTATTTTGTATTTCATCAAAGTGTTTTATTAATTTTTTTACTCCTCGTTGCCTCAGAGTCCTGCCTGCACACTGGGTTCATCTCTCAACATGCTTAAATCCTGACAGTATGCCCCGACCAGCAAGAGAACCCAACGGGCAGAAGACCCGGACCAATTGGACCACCCGGTGGCTGAAAAAGATGGCTCCAGCTCAAGGGCAAGTGGTCGTCATCTGCGTGAGCGGGTTCCGAGCCGAACCCATCTGGAGACACCACAGCCCCGAGGTGTAGATCTTTCCATCTCCGCTAATGGTGAAGAAGGAGGAGAGGAGGAAGCAGAGGTGGCCATGTGGATTTCGGGCCAGCTTCTTCCCATGCTTCTTCATGAGCATGTTTCTTGTGGTCCGCCTCAGACAACGACTCTAAACCAAAGGAGTTCTGGCCCAGTTTTGTTCCCAGTCCACGCCGTCGGAGGAGTCGACGGCCAAAGAAAATCAACATTTCCGAAATCCAGCTCCTCCCTCCTTCAGTGTCTCCCCCCAAGCTGTCAGAAGAGCCAGGGAGAATTTCAAAGGGGGTGGGGGATACCAGAGCCCCTGTCTGCCTGCCTGTCAGACGGGCTCTGCAAAGGTTCAGGGGAGACTTTCGCAGGGGGAGTGGTCGTCAAAAGGAGGGGGGGGGGAGATACCAGAACCCCTTTCTGCCTGCCTTCAGACGGGCTCTGCGAAGGTTCAGGGGAGACTTTTGCAGTGGGAGTGTCTGACCACCCACACGTCTGTAGGATTCGCAGGCATTCTCAATGCTGAAGAGCCAAGGAGGCTCTTGCAGAGGAGGAGGTCCCGGAGCCACCACTCTCCAGAGGAGCGGACAGATCTCCTTACAACAGTGCTTCTCAATTATTTTCTGTTAAGCCCCCCCCCCAGGAAGAAGAATCCGGTCCGCGCCCCCCTACTCTCCGCTGCGACTATAAATATGGTGGCTGTAATAACCTCGCACATACCAAAAGAGGGTTAAAAAGAAAAAGGTTTATTATACGTCCACTGTAGTATAATTTGTATATAAAATTGTGATTCTCAATTCAAGTCCTCAGGCCTCTGCCCTGCTCTGAATGTTTTAGATGTGCCTATTCCAGAACAGATGATCCACATGATTGCATGACATCTTCTGCAACCACCAAGTCCTGCAGAAGCAGGTGTGCAGAGGTAAAGTAACATATGCAATAAGGCTAGTAAAAAGAATATATATATCAGCAGTAGTGTAGATATAAAAAGTTGAGTAAAAGTAGTGCAATTTGTCCTCAGTACTTAAAACTTCTTCTTGGACCTGCTCCCCCAGGTGGGACGAGTCCCTGGAAGAGGACCAGACTTAGCTTTTTTAGATTTTTCTACCTGGATTATTGAGCATTCATCAGGGAGTCCCTGGAAAAGTTCAGAGTTCAGTCACACACTTCTACTGGAGGTGATGTGGTGGATTTCCCTGAAGAACACAAAGAGGTAAAAAAGAAAGAGTTAATAAGATTATAATTTTAAATTAAAAAGTTATATAGATTATAATATTAATAAAACAGCAATACCTCTTCTTGAATGGTTGTTATGAGGCGGTTAAATCGCTCGGTCATCATCATCATCAGAGCTCCAGGGCTTGTTGACATCAGTTTTATTTTTTTCATAAAGTGATGAACTTTGTTACTTTCAGTTCTGGAGCGGAGCTTCAAAACAGTCTGAAGTGTTGACATGATGGATGTTGTGGCGGAGCTCACGAACTTTAAAGCCTGCACATCCACCCAGAGCTTTAAAAACTTCTACAGCTGCGACTGTGATCTGGACCGTTCTGATTTACCTGATGGAAGTTTAAATGCTGCTGTTAGCAACAAGCTGCTTTTCTTGCTTTTAGAAGAGACGTTCACATTGGGATGAAGTTGTTTCAAGTCCGTTAACGTGACGTGTTGAAAAAAAAACGTGCTGCAGATTGTTCTCTCGTGGCGGAGCGTTCCGCTCCTCTGCACGTTCGCACCAATCTCCATGAAACAACAGCTCCATGAAACTTGCGCTCGTCTTATTAAACAAGGAAGCCATAACTTTCCCAAACAGTCTATGGCGAGAAGCTAATGCTACGCGTGCTACAGATAATAGCGCCGTGCTGAAACACGCCTAGGTATTTTAGTTCCGCGGCGCAATAAGAAAATTCAAAACTGGGTCACAAGAGCCCGGCCGGCCCCCCCTGGCATCGCACTGGGCGCGCCCCACTATTTGAGAAACGCTGCCTTACAACAACAGGGGGCTCCAGTGAACAAATACCTGATGATTTCACTGCTGTGTCTCTGCAGCTCCAGAGACTCTTTATGGCAGCTTCTCTTAACTCAGACTCTGTTTTCAGATTTGAGATTTTCTCCATCAAAGTGAACCTGCTGGAGTCTAGACCCGACCTGCTGCGGATCCCAGACTTTACCGAAGTACTCCTCCTGGTAAAGACTCTCAAGGTAGGGCACCAGAACCATCCATCCCACAGAGGTCTTGTGAGTCTGCAGGAGTTCCAGAGCCTGCAAGGGGCCCCAGAACCCACAGGAGGCCCCAGAACCTGCAAGAGGTTTCCGAGCCCGAATAAAATGAATACATAGTATTTAGTTATTAGTCACCAATTGACAGTAAACATTATCTAAGGGTGCCATCCAAAAAAGGAGATGATCAGTCAATTCCAATCCGATCCATTGGAATTCAACTGATACTCAGTCTTCTGTAAACCTGTGGTTTAGATCATTACTCAAATCGAAATACATAAAGGGCATTCTTTATACATTTGTTGTTAACACTTGCATATGGGGTAGCATATGCTCTGTAAAGAGGTTATGGTACTGTCCCACTGTTTTGTATTTTGCCATGTATGTTGGTGTATTTAACAATCTTGATGAACTTGCAACCTGTCCAGGGTGTATCAGTCTTTCTCACAGTGACTACTGGATATGGGCACCAGTTAGGCCCTTGACCCGAAAAGGAATACACCCTGGACAGGTTGCAAGTTCATCAAGATTGTTAAATACACCAACATACATGGCAAAATACAAAACAGTGGGACAGTACCATAACCTCTTTACAGAGCATATGCTACCCCATATGCAAGTGTTAACAACAAATGTATAAAGAATGCCCTTTATGTATTTCGATTTGAGTAATGATCTAAACCACAGGTTTACAGAAGACTGAGTATCAGTTGAATTCCAATGGATCGGATTGGAATTGACTGATCATCTCCTTTTTTGGATGGCACCCTTAGATAATGTTTACTGTCAATTGGTGACTAATAACTAAATACTATGTATTCATTTTATTCGGGCTCGGAAACCTCTTGCAGGTTCTGGGGCCTCCTGTGGGTTCTGGGGCCCCTTGCAGGCTCTGGAACTCCTGCAGACTCACAAGACCTCTGTGGGATGGATGGTTCTGGTGCCCTACCTTGAGAGTCTTTACCAGGAGGAGTACTTCGGTAAAGTCTGGGATCCGCAGCAGGTCGGGTCTAGACTCCAGCAGGTTCACTTTGATGGAGAAAGTCTATATACTGTATATATATCAGCGGCGGCCGCCACTACAGGGCGCTAGGGGCGCCGCCCCTCTGGAACCTGCAGCTCTTCACCATTTGAAGATTTAATTTTTTTTTTTATAAAAATGAAAATTAATAAAATAAAAATATTTCGAAATGTGTGCATATATGTTTTTAGTTGTGTAGGATAAATAATTTATGAGTAATGATGTTTGTTTCAAAAAACGTTTTCTGATTGTGACGTACTTCCGGTTCCCCCGCTGGGCGCCGCTAACCACACGCTAACGGCTTTTCCATTGAATCTAATTATAAACTAGTGCTAAGCGCATGCGCAGTTTATGTCCCATCTGTCCAAAACTATTGGACTGTACAGGTCGCATTTTCCGTCGCCCGGAGGCTTGGACTCGTCTCGTGATCGCTGCGGTTCGTGTGTTTCCGGTTAGCCGAGGAGGAGGGGGGAGCGGGGGACCATCTCTGTACACAGTCAGAGCTGACACACGCAACTAGCGACGTTGAACAGCAGTAATTATTAATGGTGCCTTTCTACACAGGTAAGCAAGTAATATTAAGTGAGTTTAATGAATCGCTACATGAGCAAAGTTTGAGCTGATCTCTCTGTGTGCGTGACGTGGTGTGTTGTGTTGCGGTCAGTCAACAGTAGCTAGCTACTAGCTGTGCTTATCTGTGGTGTATTGTACAACATTATAAAAGTTGCTAGTTATTATAAACCCGAATGTCTGAAGACGACTCCTGTCTGTCCATCTTCAGCTCATGTCATGAACTGTTTTACTCCTCAGAGTGTCTGTGTTAAAGGTTCAGTATGTAACATTTTTTATAAACATATTTCTTCACTCTGCCACATCTCCTGACAGTAGCTAAAAGACAGATACTTAAACTGCTAAGCTTCAGCAAAAAGAGAATATTGATGAGTAGCAAAACACTAAAAGTAGCAATTTTTATGCTAGTTAAAAGCAGTGGTGGAGGAGAAAGTACTCAAACACTGTACTTAAGTAAAAGTACAAATAAACAGACAAAAATGTACTCTAGTGTAAGTAGAAGTACCACATTAATGTTTTTACTTAAGTAAAAGTAAATAAGTATTTGCTTTTAAAAATACTTAAAGTATTAAAGTAAAAGTACTTGCTGAATGTATTACCTAACGCAATGGCCTACAGTATCATTAAGTGTGCGTACTGTATGTATATTTTCTGTAATACTTTAAAAGTGTTGTTCCAGTTTAAAGAACAATGCTGCAGATAGTGCATGTTTTTATTGTGTGACACCGTTCACACTTGGGCTTGTGATTCTGTGTGCGTCAGAATTTCAGGGATGACCTGCAGGTTAAATGTCATTAAATAAAATAAGAAAGAGGAATGATTATACCTCTGAATTTTTTTATTTAACACAAAATAAAACCAGTAAAAACATTGAAGTAAAAGTTGTCTGATGAAAAAAGGAGCATTAGACCTAACAAAGGAATAGACATTGATCACTTCAACTCCAGTTTGTCATCAACTCTGATTAAAATACTGTCTAGTCAACCTTGTAATGGGTCAATAGTGAACAATATTTTAACTTCCTGACACCATTTGCAAAACTTGGACCCAAGTGTTGAGTCATTTGGAAACATCTCTTGTCTCCTAACGTCCCATGAACTGACACATTTTAATATTGCAGCAAGAATTTATTGTTCAAGTTCAGAAGAATTTTTTTTGTCCAGTCTGTCTCTTTTGGGAGAGAGAATCTGTCCTGCTGTACTGAATAGTCTTTCAATAATCTTTCAATATTTTTTTTAATAAGGCCATGGGTGGTGCATATCTTCTGGCTGATTCTCCACGGTGGAATCCATTGTGGGTGAGAACTGGTCCCAGGACCAAGATGGAAACGAGGACTGGAAACACAACAAAAAACAAGGTAAGTGTCTCTCAAAGTACTGTACTCACAAACTGGCTAGAAGCATAAATACCATGAGTAGGCATCAATGCTCCAGCGAAGAGTACTTGACTGCAGCCTTAAGTATAGGTGGAGCTCATCAGGTGGATCACAGTAAAATAGATCATTTTTCTTCCCCATAAATCAGTTATTTAAAATCTAATCTGGAATCATTCCTCCTTGTTAGACTTCAGTTGACCTGTTTAAGTTGGGCCCAAATTTGTTATTATCTTTTGATTTATTTTTCATTGAAATTTAATTCTTTGTTAGTTTATTTTTGGAACTATTAAATTGAATTATTTGGTGGATTTTTAAATTCAAGATCTTTTTTATTGAATTTTTCATTTTTTTTTCTTCAGACAACAACAACAACAACAAACAAAAACAACAACAACAACAACAAAAAACACAACAATCAATCTAAGTTACAACATGTAGAAAATAATCCCTACCCAATCACTGCCAAAAGAAAAGGGAAAAAAATAAATAAAAGGTAAAATAGCCAAGATACTGCATTAACCTGAATGAGTTGTGTTGTCAAAGAGACTGGAACAGATTCAGGAAAGGTCCCCAGACATTCTCAAATTTACCCTCTTTCTGTTGGAGTGTGAATCTGATTTTCTCCAGCTTTAAACAGGACATGATGTCAGCCAACCACTGAGCGTGAGTGGGTGGAAACGGTTCTTTCCACCTAAGCAAAATAGCTCGTCTGGCCAGGAGAGAGGTGAACGATATTACATGTTGTTGGTTTTTATTTAGGTTTGTCATGCCCTCTACAAGACCAAACAGAGCAATCAGTGGGTCAGGGTTCAGGCGTGTATCTAGTACATGTGATAAAGTCTGAAAGATTTCCCGCCAATATTTGTTCAGAGATGGGCAAAACCAAAACATATGGGAGAGAGAGGCTTCAGCATGTTTGCATCTCACACAGTATGGGCTGACATCAGGATACATAGAGGACAATTTCAGTTTAGAGATGTGAGCTCTGTGCACCACTTTAAATTGTATTAGACAATGTCTAGCACAGAGAGAACTGGAGCTCACCAGTTTGAGTATGGAGGTCCAAGAGTCCTCTGAAATAGAGGAGCCGAGATCCTCTTCCCAAGCAGCTTTGATTTTATCTGAGGAAGCACGCTTCAAATCCAATAGTTTACTGTAAATGAATGAAATGGACTGTTTTTTATTTGGGTCTAGAGAAAGAATAGTGTCAACAATACTGCTATCAGTTGAAATGGAGAGGCTGGACAAATGAAGAGTAATAAAGTGCCGTATTTGGAGATACCTAAAAAAATTGGACTGGGGAAGACTAAATTTTTCACATAGTTGTTGAAATGAAGCTAAAGTGTTATTGAGAAACAAGTCATTGAAGCGTACTATACCCCTTCTTTGCCATTCTTTAAAAACAGAGTCCTGAGATGAGGGTTTGAAAAGTTGGTTAGACATGATAGGGCAGGGGTGTTCAGAATTTTTCAGCATGTGAGCTACTTTTGAAATGATCAAGTCAAAGTGATCTACCTACTATAAGGCCCCGTTTACACGAAAACAACCTGTGGAAACATTAGTGATTTTTCAACGTTTATAGGGGGTAATAAACAATAAATAAGCTGGTTTACATGACAAATGCTGTGTAGATTTCATGTCAGTCGGGTTGCCAGATAAGAAATTATGAGCTATAGTAATGTGGCTTTAAATGATAGTATTTTGACCTAAACTGTTATGTTTGCTGAATAAAGATGTTCTAAGATTCAATTCAATTCAGTTTATTTATATAGCATCAATTCACAAAAGAAGTAATCTCAGGGCACTGAACAGAAACATTTATATTTACAAAATAATAATTTAAAGACCGTGTAAAGTGAAATTAAATTTGTGTTTTTAGTTTGTCACATGGCATAAATATGTGTTATTAATCACCCATATAAATCTGACTGATTAAAAACATTGTTTTCCTTATAAAATTAAGTGTCAAAAATCATGAAAAAACATGATTTTGACTTGCCCTGGAACGCTAGGGGCGTGTCAGTGCGTGGGCGTGGTTTCAGCGCAGTACTGCGCCGTGTCCAGCCCCCTTCAGAGCTGAGCTGTGTGGGGAGGCATACGGGGGAAGCAGAGATCCACCTGCTCCGTTTTTATCTGAGTTCTGGCTTCCATCAGCTCCTTTTTCCAAGAGTTACGCTGTTTTTAGTGCACTAACAACTCTGGTTATGTTTTTAAAGTTGAGGACACATAACTCCGCTGTTATAATCAGCGCTATTTTAGAAGATGAGCGGACTCGCGGTCCGACCCGGTCACATCGCATGCGGGGTCTGATCGCCTCTCACACACACGCACACGCGCGCGCGCGACCCGGTCACATCGCATGCGGGGTCTGATCGCCTCTCACACACACACACGCGCGCGCGCGACCCGGTCACATCGCATGCGGGGTCTGATCGCCTCTCACACACACACGCGCGCGCGCGACCCGGTCACATGCATGCGGGGTCTGATCGCCACACACGCGCGCGCGGGGGGGGGGGGCGGAGGTGCAGGTGGCATGTGGTCGCTCCAGCAGCACGCCAGTACTGGAGGGAGACGGTCGGTAGCGAGTGAACGGCTCCACCGAAGAACGCATTTATAACGGCTGGAGCTGCAGGGGGTGGGGCTTGTGACCGCGTGACGAAACGCGGTCACATTTAAACCACGCCTAAAAAATCCTGAAAGAGAAATGTGTTTATACACAGTTTGATCTATAACTCCAAAATTAATTGAGCTACAATTTTGAGACTTTTTACTCATTTACAAGATTACAATTACGACATTTATAATGTTTATTGAAGAAAATGTTGAAATTCACTTTACACGGTCTTTAACAGTAACATTCATAGATAAAATAATAATTTAACACTATTTGTCTGAGAAGCACACTGCTTTGAATTTAACTCCATTGCAGAACTCATCTTGAGCAAGATGAAGTTTGTGTTGTGTTTCTTGAACATGTGCTCAGAAAAGGAGGTGGTAAATAAAGCATTTTTTTTATCTGGCAACCCTGGGCTCAGCTGCATTCATTGTGCATGCAGCGACTGCATGAACAGTTACATCCAAACTGGTGAATATTGTCTCTTTGGACCCTGGATTTTATTAGTTTTGCTCCTGCATGCTGAAAAAGGGTGAGTAGCAGAAAAACACTCAGCTCTCTGCCATTATTTAAAACTGTTGTTAGTGCAGAAAAACTTTGGACTGCAGCCATCTGTATGTGCAACTTCACACACGGAGAAGTTCACACCTTCGGGGGTGGTGTTTCCCCGAAAATCTCTCAGACCTGGTTTGAGAGAACGAGGGTTGTGAATGGCTGCCCTGTATGTCAATCAAGTGACAGGATGTTTGATAGGCTGACAATTTTTTTTATGTCACGCTGCGATCTACCAGTACTACCTCAGAGATCTACCAGTAGATCGCGATCTACCTAATGAGCACCCCTGTGATAGGGCTATAGAGAGAGAAACTAGAGAAATTGAAACATTTACGAAATTGTGCCCAGATTTTTAGTGAGTGTTTTATAACTGGATTTATAACAGTTGTAAGTGGTGGAAGCGGGAGTGAGGATCCCAAGAAAGCCACGGAGGACCATTTCCCAGAACACTGTGACTCCATCTCTACCCAGTCAGGGCTGTCAGGCCTGTTGTAATAGAATGACCAGAATGCTAGACAGTGCAAGTTTGCTGCCCAATAATAAAAGCGGAAATTTGGAAGGGCAAGACCGCCTGCGGCCTTAGTTTTTTGGAGATGTGTCTTATTTAAGCGTGGACGTTTTCCTTGCCACAGATATGATGAAATGATGGAATCTAACTGAACAAAGAATGAACCAGGGATAAAAACAGGAATATTTTGAAAAAGATATAAAAACTTAGGTAAAGTGACCATCTTGACTGAGTTAATACGGCCTGTGAGGGAAATGGAAAGCGGTGACCATCGGGATAATGCCTGCTTTGTCTGATTCAACAGAGAGACAAAGTTTTCTTGATATAAATCTTTATACCTCCTCGTAACTGTAACACCCAGGTAAGAGAATTTTGTCTTCTCAATTTTAAGAGGCCATTTACCAAAGTCAAGAGTCTGCGCCAGGGTATTGACAGGGAAAATTACACTTTTACTCAGGTTTAATTTGTAACCAGAGTTTATTCCAAATTCCTCAAGTAATGATAAAACGGAGGGCAGCGTGTCAGTCGGATGAGAAATGAAAAGTAAAAGGTCATCAGCATAAAGGGAGACCTTGTGCTCCATATCGCCTCTCCAGATTCCTGAAATTGTGTCACAGGACCGCAAAGCAGTGGCAAGAGGTTCAATTGCCAGGTCAAAGAGCATAGGGCTCAGTGGGCATCCCTGGCGAGTTCCTCGATGTAGACTGAAGGGTTTTGATATCTGAGAGTTGGTACGAATGGTTGCGGTGGGATGTGAATAAATTAATTGCACCCATGTAATGAAATTGGGGCCAAAACCAAATTTGTCAAGAACATTAAACAAGTAGTCCCATTCAACCCGATCAAATGCTTTCTCTGCATCAAGGGAAATAACACACTCAGGAACAGTATCCGAAGGAGAATAAATAATGTCCAAAAGGCGTCTGACATTAAAAAAGGAGTGCCTGCCTTTAATGAATCCAGTCTGGTCTTTTGATATGATCAAAGGAAGGATCTTTTCCAACCTTTGAGCAAGAACTTTGGCTAAAATTTTGGCGTCTGTATTTAAAAGGGAGATTGGTCGATAAGAGGAACAGTGAGTTGGGTCTTTTCCTTTCTTTGCAATGAGGGTAATGCAGGCCTCTAAAAAAGATTTCGGAAGGGATCCTTGGTCAAATGACTCTAAGAGAACCGAGTGTAGGAGTGGGGAAAGTAATGAAGAAAATTTCTTAAAAAATTCAGCAGGGAAGCCGTCAGGACCCGGACATTTGCCAGACTGCATTACCGATACAGCTGACACAATTTCTGTCAGGGATATTGGGATCTCCAGTGCATCTTTCAGGTTGGGTGTGAGTTTTGGCATGTTGGTCTTTTCGAAAAACTGAGAAGATAAATTCTTGTTGGTTTGGGATTCTGAAGTATATAAATGGGAATAAAAGTCCTTAAATGCTCTGTTAATTTGTAAATGATCTAGAGTTGTGGTGCCGTTCTCTAATTGGATCTTAGGGATGATTTGTTTAGCCATGGCACCCTTCAACTGATTTGCCAGTAGTTTTCCTGACTTTTCTCCATGTATGTAAAATGATGATTTACTTTTCAAAAGTGATTGTTCTATTGAGTATGTAGACAATAAATCAAACTTAGTTTTGAGTTCTACTTTTTTTTGTACAGATTAGGGCATTTGTTTTGAGCGTATTGTTGATCAATTTCTTTTATCTGCTGGGCTAAATCATTTCTTTCTTTTTGAGATTTTTGCCTCAGTCGGGCGGTATATGAAATGATTTGTCCCCTAAGATAGGCCTTAAGGGTATCCCAAACTGTTGACAGTGGGATCCCAGGAGTTCTGTTTATGGATAGAAAGAAGGTTATTTCTTTTTCTATAAATGTAACAAAATCATTGTTTAACAGTAACGTTGAATTGAATCTCCACTGTCTACTCCTTATAGGAATGTCAGGGAGGGACAAAGACAGAGTGACAGGTGCATGGTCTGAGATGACAATACTGTGGTAGTCACAGCCACGGACAGAGGGAAGAAGTTTGTTGTCCATGAAAAAGTAATCGATCCTCGAGTATGAATGATGAACATGAGAAAAAAAAGAATATTCTCTCTCAGCTGGGTGTAAAAAACGCCATACATCGCACAGGCCATACTTAGATAGAAAGGCACGAATAGTGTGGGACGACCTGCTGGCTGTGGCAGGGTTTGTAGAGGATCTGTCCAAAACTGGGTCCAACCAGCAATTCAAGTCACCGCTGAGTATCAATGAGTATGTGTTTAGGTCCGGGAGCAGTGAGAATAATTTCTCAAAGAAACCAACATCATCCGTGTTTGGGGCATAAACGTTAACTAGCACTACTGGTGTGTTGTACAATTTACCGGAAACAATCACAAAACGACCATATTTATCTGAGTTAACTTGAAAAGGTTCAAATGAAATGTCTTGACTGATGAGGATCGAGACGCCCCGAGCCTTTGCTCGAAATGAGGAATGGAAACTCTGCCCGTGCCATGTTTGCAGTAATCGTTTGCTATCGTCACTTCTAATGTGAGTCTCCTGCAGGAAAGCAATGCCTGTATTTAACTGTTTTAAATGAGAGAGCACCTTCCTTCTCTTGACGGGGTGGTTCAAACCTTTGACGTTCCAGCTTGACAACACCAACTGACCACTCATATTACTAATAATTTGTATAAGAAAGGTAGGTAATACAGTCTAATGTGTTGATGGCTGTGCAGTTCTTGGCAAAGTGAAAGAAAATATAAATTAATGGCAGTGATGGACCCCCCACCCCCTCCCTTTCCCACCCTGGACAGCTGCAACAGACAGAAGCAGCAAGCTCCATAGAAATTAAAAATAAGTCTCCTGTCTAACTTTTAAACTAGTGCTCCAGTATCATCAGAGGGAAAAAAAAATGTATAAGCACCTCATGCAAGGCCAAAAATGTACACATAGATGTGTGATCACGCATACACATATAAACAAAGTTAAATTAATCCTAATCCTAAATTAAATCTTCAATCAGTCCAAGACCAATTCAAGATTCAATTCAAGATAGTCAACAGGTAAACAAGAAGAGGAAAAATGTTAATAGTTCAAAATAATATATTAAAAACATTATATATTTCACCCATTTTTATACATGGATAGGCCTACTTCAATTATTTATGTGCCTAAATACCTAATGCCTAAAAAAAAATAAAAAAATTTTATAAGCACCTCACAAACTAGTTTAAAGTATGCAAGGCCAAAAAATGTATACACATGTGTACCGGTAATCACGCACACATATACAAACGTAAAGTTAAATTAATCCCAATCTCAAATTAATTATCAATCAATCCAGGACTAACCCAAGATTCAGCTCAAAATAGTCAACAGGTAAACGAGAAAAGGAAAAATGTTTCATTTCAAAAATGTTAATAGTTCAAAAAAAAGCTGCAACTAAAAAAGTCTCAGATAATCAGAGTATGGGCAGAGTCCTGCTCATCTGTTCCTCACCTCATGTAAAGAAAAGTTTAGTGTAATAATCAAAGCCAGTGCGGGAACAGCGCATTGTTCATCAGTTAGAAGAAAAGTTTAAATATTACTTGCGCTGTGAAGCTTGAAAGGTGTCTATGAACTTCTGCGCCTCCTCCACAGAGCCCAGCCACTTTCTGTTTCCATCAGGTAAAGTCACGCGGAGTCGAGCAGGAAAAAGCAGAGCAGGTTTTAGACCCAAAGAATACAGTGCGGCCATCACTTCCTTATATTCCACTCGCTGGTTGAGGACTTCTGGGCTGTAGTCTTCCACGATCCGCACCGGTTTTCCCTGGTATTCAAGCCTGCCTCTGCGTCGAGCCTCCCGGATCATGAGCTCCTTCACCTGGACCCGGTGCACTCGCAGGATAACCGGGCGCGGCCGCTGGTCCGAGGCGGGTTTCGGAGCGAGGGTTCGATGAGCCCGGTCCAGTTCGGGTGGAGAAGGAAGCGTGTCACGCCCGTAGATGTCGCACAGCAGGTTGGAAAAGAAGTCTGTGGGACGTCCGCTTTCAATAGATTCCGGTAAACCCAGCACACGAATATTCTGCTGTCTGCTTCGACTTTGTAAATCCGCCAGTTTAGATTTTAGTCTGGTGTTTTCCTCCTGGAGAGTTGAGCAGGTGTTTTCCACCTCCGACATGCGCTGGCTCAGGTCGTTAGTGACAAGTTCCAGTGATGACACACGCTGGCCGTGTTCCTCCACCGCGAGCCGAGTCTGGTCCAATTTGAGATCCAGCTGACTAAAAGTTTGTTTAAACTCAGCTGACAGCGCAGCGCGGTGCTCCTCGAGCAGCGAGGTAATTGCCTCGAGGGTTAGGCCAGCGTCATCCTTCTCAGCGTCCTTCTTCGACTTGCCGACCTCTGAGACATTTTTTTAATCCAAAATCTTCAAAAGAGATGCTTAATGGAAGTTGTGTGCGTGATGATAGGCAAAAAATATTACATATAGAGGGCTTGATGGTACTATAAAATAAATTTTACCCGGAGCACTGGCAAGTGCGACTCACTCCATCTCACGACCACACCCACCATTTGGTGGATTTTTGAACACCTTTGTCCTTATTTAAGTCTGGACCCTCACAATTCTATTTACAGTATGAACTTGTATTACTAAAATAATTATAACAGAATATGATAGAAGTTGTCCAAAAATTGAAAAGTGGAAGCAGAACACTCCCATTCTCTTTTCACACTGATGCCTCAAACAAGGTGAAGATGAACCATGTTTTATTAATAATAGTGTTATACAAATGGATACACCTGATAT
>JBBPBX010075909.1:0-17242 GCA_038048925.1 Garcialebias charrua | reverse complement strand
TGCTGAAAACACTGCCATCTAGTGGCACAAAAAAACTGTTGCATGTCACAAAAAAACTGACATGTCAGTACTACATGTCCCCCACAACAAGTAAATATCCACTAAATAAATGTTTTCTATGATTTAATTAGGCGAAAATATGCATTGACATGCTGAAAACACTGACATGTCAGTACTACATGTCCCCCACAACAAGTAAATATCCATTAAATAAATGTTTTCTATGATTTAAAAAGCAATACAGTCACAATTTTGAATCAATATTTTAGTAAGAGGCAGTATAAATGAGTAATTAGGCGAAAATAGGCATTGACATGCTGAAAACACTGACAGTCAGTAACATGTCCCCCACAACAAGTAAATATCCCTTAAATGAATGTTTTCTATGATTTAATTAGGCGAAAATAGGCATTGGCATTCTGAAAACACTGACATGTCAGTACTACATGTCCCCCACAACAAGTAAATATCCACTAAATAAATGTTTTCTATGATTTAATTAGGCGAAAATAGGCATTGACATGCTGAAAACACTGACATGTCAGTACTACATGTCCCCCACAACAAGTAAATATCCCTTAAATAAATGTTTTCTATGATTTAATTAGGTGAAAATAGGCATTGACATGCTGAAAACACTGCCATCTAGTGGCACAAAAAAACTGTTGCATGTCACAAAAAAACTGACATGTCAGTACTACATGTCCCCCACAACAAGTAAATATCCACTAAATAAATGTTTTCTATGATTTAATTAGGCGAAAATATGCATTGACATGCTGAAAACACTGACATGTCAGTACTACATGTCCCCCACAACAAGTAAATATCCATTAAATAAATGTTTTCTATGATTTAAAAAGCAATACAGTCACAATTTTGAATCAATATTTTAGTAAGAGGCAGTATAAATGAGTAATTAGGCGAAAATAGGCATTGACATGCTGAAAACACTGACAGTCAGTAACATGTCCCCCACAACAAGTAAATATCCCTTAAATGAATGTTTTCTATGATTTAATTAGGCGAAAATAGGCATTGACATGCTGAAAACACTGACATGTCAGTACTACATGTCCCCCACAACAAGTAAATATCCCTTAAATAAATGTTTTCTATGATTTAATTAGGTGAAAATAGGCATTGACATGCTGAAAACACTGCCATCTAGTGGCACAAAAAAACTGTTGCATGTCACAAAAAAACTGACATGTCAGTACTACATGTCCCCCACAACAAGTAAATATCCACTAAATAAATGTTTTCTATGATTTAATTAGGCGAAAATAGGCATTGACATGCTGAAAACACTGACATGTCAGTACTACATGTCCCCCACAACAAGTAAATATCCCTTAAATAAATGTTTTCTATGATTTAATTAGGCGAAAATAGGCATTGACATGCTGAAAACACTGACATGTCAGTACTACATGTCCCCCACAACAAGTAAATATCCCTTAAATAAATGTTTTCTATGATTTAATTAGGCGAAAATAGGCATTGACATGCTGAAAACACTGACATGTCAGTACTACATGTCCCCCACAACAAGTAAATATCCCTTAAATAAATGTTTTCTATGATTTAATTAGGCGAAAATAGGCATTGACATGCTGAAAACACTGACATGTCAGTACTACATGTCCCCCACAACAAGTAAATATCCCTTAAATAAATGTTTTCTATGATTTAATTAGGTGAAAATAGGCATTGACATGCTGAAAACACTGCCATCTAGTGGCACAAAAAAACTGTTGCATGTCACAAAAAAACTGACATGTCAGTACTACATGTCCCCCACAACAAGTAAATATCCACTAAATAAATGTTTTCTATGATTTAATTAGGCGAAAATATGCATTGACATGCTGAAAACACTGACATGTCAGTACTACATGTCCCCCACAACAAGTAAATATCCATTAAATAAATGTTTTCTATGATTTAAAAAGCAATACAGTCACAATTTTGAATCAATATTTTAGTAAGAGGCAGTATAAATGAGTAATTAGGCGAAAATAGGCATTGACATGCTGAAAACACTGACAGTCAGTAACATGTCCCCCACAACAAGTAAATATCCCTTAAATGAATGTTTTCTATGATTTAATTAGGCGAAAATAGGCATTGGCATTCTGAAAACACTGACATGTCAGTACTACATGTCCCCCACAACAAGTAAATATCCACTAAATAAATGTTTTCTATGATTTAATTAGGCGAAAATAGGCATTGACATGCTGAAAACACTGACATGTCAGTACTACATGTCCCCCACAACAAGTAAATATCCCTTAAATAAATGTTTTCTATGATTTAATTAGGTGAAAATAGGCATTGACATGCTGAAAACACTGCCATCTAGTGGCACAAAAAAACTGTTGCATGTCACAAAAAAACTGACATGTCAGTACTACATGTCCCCCACAACAAGTAAATATCCACTAAATAAATGTTTTCTATGATTTAATTAGGCGAAAATATGCATTGACATGCTGAAAACACTGACATGTCAGTACTACATGTCCCCCACAACAAGTAAATATCCATTAAATAAATGTTTTCTATGATTTAAAAAGCAATACAGTCACAATTTTGAATCAATATTTTAGTAAGAGGCAGTATAAATGAGTAATTAGGCGAAAATAGGCATTGACATGCTGAAAACACTGACAGTCAGTAACATGTCCCCCACAACAAGTAAATATCCCTTAAATGAATGTTTTCTATGATTTAATTAGGCGAAAATAGGCATTGGCATTCTGAAAACACTGACATGTCAGTACTACATGTCCCCCACAACAAGTAAATATCCACTAAATAAATGTTTTCTATGATTTAATTAGGCGAAAATATGCATTGACATGCTGAAAACACTGACATGTCAGTACTACATGTCCCCCACAACAAGTAAATATCCATTAAATAAATGTTTTCTATGATTTAAAAAGCAATACAGTCACAATTTTGAATCAATATTTTAGTAAGAGGCAGTATAAATGAGTAATTAGGCGAAAATAGGCATTGACATGCTGAAAACACTGACATGTCAGTAAAAACTGCCATCTAGTGGCACAAAAACTGTGGCATGTCACTGTGAAAACACTGACATGTCAGTAAAAACTGCCATCTAGTGGCACAAAAAACTGTGGCATGTCACAAAAACAGTGGCATGTCACAGGAAGAGTGGCATGTCACAGGAAGTGTCAGTACGACATGCCGGTGCCACGAATTGCGCTCGGCCTTGCTGCTTAAAGTTCAACCACATTACTGTATACAAAAACAAAAACAAAACAAAAAAATACATGATGTGGTGTTATTAAATCTGCTCTCATTCTGGCATGATCATAAAAGTTTAGCTATGGAGACTTTTAATTAAACTATAGTATTTCTCATTTAGAAGCAGCAAATTATGAGTTTAAAGTAAACATGACAAATGTTTTTTTTTTTTGTCTAGTAGTTTGCGATCATACAGCTGCCGTTAGCAAACATGCACTGTAATAAGTGTAACCCAACACGAACCGCCGAGGAATCATGTAATAATTACTTTAGTGCAATAAATACTCATATTGTTTTATGTATTTAAATAAATACGTATACAGTATATTGTACCTGTTCTGGACTTGAGGATCAAGGACGCCAATGCTGCCATTTTTAACGTCGCTCCTCAAACGTCATATCCTGTGCGTCAAGCCGGAGCGACAAGCTACATTCAAGTACATTCAACATTTCCTAAATCACAGGAGGAAATGGTTACTGTCTTGGGCTTCAATCATTTTTCAAACAAAATGTTCTTAGCATACAAAATATAAAATGCATCAAGCATAACCATTATTAGTGAGATTTATTCCTGCTGTTCCAAACAACTTAATATTTTCTTTTGCATATTTACATCAGTTGGCTTCAAATTTCATCAGGGTCGAGTGAGGAAAAGGTAGTTGTCCGATTACCAGTAAATGCAACACAGCCCGGGAGAGTCAAAAACGTTGTTGTGTAACTTCTACATAAAAAAGAAACTCAAACTTTCTACGGTCTGTGGTATGTAAAGATAAATTAACAGGTACTATAACTGCTGTAAATACAAGTTTGTGTTGGTGTTTAGTGAAATTATCCTGCGTGTTTTTTTTTTAAAAATAAACAAGCTAACTAACGTTTGCTAATCTCGTTCTGTGCGCTTTGCTCTCATCTTCTCTGTCTTAAAGGAATATATTTAGGCTGTCAACTCCTTAAAGTGGTACATGTATTGAGTTACAAAGGGACTTGGTAAACTAGTTCTGGTCTTCGACACCGTAATACTTGATAATAGAAAGTATACATTAATCAAACAAGGTCCTCTGGACGGATTCGTCTTTTAAGATGAAACTTTAAGACTGATGTATCTACCTGGATTACTGAGCATGCATCAGGACTCAATGTCCCTGTTCCTGAATCCACCAGACTTAAGACTTAGTTATTATTTCAGCTATTTACCTGGCAGGTGCCGTTACCCTTATCACTAAATTTTATACATTTTTATTGGGAACTCGTGTCATTGATGTTGTTTTTGCCGCCATGTAGAAAAAAAGTCTGCTTTGTTGAGAGGACTGGTCTGTATTTGATTTAAACACAGTTCTCTCCTCTGGGTGTGTGCAGTGTCTGAAGATGGGGGGTGACGGTGACAGCAGTGACCTGGATGAGGAGCTGCCAGTGTTCGCCTTCCTCCAGCCAAGTGGACACTCCAGCCAAAAGAAACCAGCTGGATCTGATGCTGAACGATCAGCCGTCTCCTCCCTTAAGGCCGGTGGTCCAGGGGCACACACTGGAAGAGCTGCTAATATAATGACGATAAGCAGTGATTCAGATGACGACGTGTCGTACGTTCCTCTGTCGGAGAGACTCAAACACAGACAGGACAGTCTGATTACCTCCTCTGCCGTCCCCAGTGGTAAAGGTGCTGAGTTTTGTTTGTCATCTGAACAGACCAGCTCACGACCGGTGAAACAAACAACCCGAGCAGACGCTTGTCTCAGTCTTTTCTCTCCTGCCATGAAGAAAGCAACCAAGAGAACAGCAGAGGCTTCCAGTGAGGAGGCTGTGAAGCAGAGGCAGCTTGGAAACAGGCAGGAAAAGGAAACTCTGAAGCGAGAACAAGAAAGGGCGAAAGCAGAGAGGAGGGCTCTGGCAGAGGCTGTCAAGGCCCAGAGGCCAGAGGAGTGCATCAAACACATGGTGGTGGCTGTTGATCCAGGTGAGGACAAAACATTGGACACTAAATCTTATTTTGTCCCTCCTCAGCAGGTTATGTCAAAATGAAATGCACATTTTATTCTAAGCAGAGTATACCTAACGATGTGTTTGCAGCTCTCCTGCAGTTGGAAGGAGGTGGGGCACTGCTGGCATCAGTGCAGGCTCTGGGTTGCAGCTGCACAACCGAGAAACAAGCCCTCCCCCAAAGTGTTAGCTGGGCACGGAGAGCTCCATGCACTCAGGTGCAGAATGAATACAACTCCAGTTTGAAACATTTTACAGTGCTTTATACAATTTAAACAAGAACTGAGTGCAATGATTGGCAAACCTCATAAACCCATGTTTTATTCACAATGGAGCATCATAAACATGTTAAATATTTAAATTAAAGTCAAAGTTATTGGTCAAGTGTGTGAAAAATATAGAAGATATTTGTCTCCAGCTGGTGGTGTCTCTCAGGTAAAGAACGTGGTATTACACAGTCTACAAGTCCTAAACCAGCCACTAGGGAGCACAAGCCAGTGTATCTCTTGTGCCGGTCCCAAGTCCGGGTAAATGGTGAGGGTTGTGTCAGGAATGGCATCCGATGTAAAACACTTTTGCCAAAACCACAATGCGAGTTCATCAAAGTGAAACCATACCGGATCGGTCGAGGCCCGGGTTAACAACGACCGCCACCGGTGCTGTTGACAAACAGGGTGCCGGAGGAAATTGTGCTACTGTTAGTCAAAGGCCACAAGGAGGGAAACATGTCAGGAGACAGAGAGAGAAGAGGAAAGTGAAGAATGTAGAACTGAGGGTTGTAACTCTAAATGTGGGGACAATGACAGGCAAAGGTAGAGAGCTGGCTGACATGATGCAGAGAAGAAAGGTAGATGTTTCATGTAGGGGTGCACCGATTTCAATTTTCTGGCCGATCACCGATTTTTAGAAAGTCTGACCTGCCGATTCCGATTTTGGCCGATACCGATTTTCAGGTGTTAAAAGGTCAAAATGCACCCTAAATTTTCATGATTTTCCGGCCTTTGCGGAGGCAGATGCGATCGGTGGATAAAATCGGCTTCTCATTTAAAGATCGGCCGATCACCGATCTCCCCAAATTAAGGAAATCGGGGCCGATCGATCGGCCGGCCGATTTATCGGTGCATCCCTAGTTTTATGAGTCCAAGAGACCAAGTGGAAGAGCAGCAAGGCCCGCAGCATTGGAGCAGGGTTCAAACTGTTTTACCATGGTGTGGATAGAAAGAGAAATGGAGTAGGGGTGGTCCTGAAGGAGGAGCTGGCAAAGAATGTAGTAGAGGTGAAGAGAGTGTCAGATAGGGTGATGTGCCTGAAGGTAGAAGTAGAAGGTCTGATGCTAAACATCGTCAGTGGTTATGCTCCACAGGTTGGATGTGATGAGGAGGAGAAAGATAAATTTAGGAAAGATTTGGATGAAGTGATAGAGAGTATTCCCAGGGAGGAGAGAGTGGTGATCAGAGCAGACCTGAATGGACATGTTGGTGAAGGAAACAGAGGCGATGAGGAAGTGATGGGTAGGTTATACGTCGTGTCTATTACGCGTCGCTGCTGACAACCCAGAAATGTGGGCTGGTGTTGTGCCAAATATCGATTGGCTGCCAAGAGGCGGGAGTGTGTACGGGATGACTTTAACAAGAATTTAACAAGATTGACACTTAAAAACAATTATTTGTTTGTTCAAAATTATAGTAAATGTGTGCCGCCGCTTTGGGGCAGTGGATAAAGCAGGCGGTACATATGCTGGAGGCTGAGCCTCTCCACAGGCGTCGCGGGTTCACGTCCCAGACCCGACGAGCTTCTTTCTGTGGTGTCTCCCCCCTCTCTACCGTTTCGCCCTCTCCCTCTCCAATAAAGGCCACTAGCGCCCAAAAATGTAAAAATTTAAATAAAATAAAATAAAAAAAAAATGATAGTAAATGTGTGTCTCAGTTGAATTTTTACTTAATAAATGTACTTTGACAATCAAGTCAGCTGCATTTCAAAATCACATTTGCGGAAGCAGGAGCACGCAGAGGGCGACTCGCTGTGCATTTCTTCAAAATTTAACAAGATAAGCACCTAAAAACAATAATTTGTTGGCTCGACTTTACAGTAAAAGTGTCTCAGTTGAACTTTTAATTAACAAATTCACTTCAGTGGTCAAATCAGCTGCATTTCACCGGGGCAGCGCAGCAAAGTGAAGCTGATTTGATGGTTGCTCCAGCTGGACAAATGTGTCAGATTATGGCAAGCCGATTGTGTCATTAATAGCCTCATTTACCTATTACATGATAGTAGTAGTGGTCTTTTCTAATACTTGGGAGGATCACCTGAAGCACTTACAGATTGTGTTTGCTCGTCTAAAAGAAGCAAATCTAACTATTAATAGCCCCTTTCATAAGACAGCTCAGTGCGGACCTGATGCGTAGTCCTCCAACGAGCATTCAGAAAAAACACGAAGGCGGATTGGCGAGTAAATTTTACTCGCCTCTGATGCGCCCCTGATCCGCGAGCAGAGGTAGTGTCAGATCCGGATCTGTCGACTTGTGAAAGGTGTGGGGGTGTCTGCGGCTTCAAACTGATTTGAATAATGACGTACTCTCCCGGCGCCCACTGTTGCGCTCTATTTAAATGTGTAAACAAGAACATGACATTTGTATTTCGCTTGCGCATCACTCGCTATTCTTCGCCGAATCTTTTTCTTTTTTTATTGATCATCACGGAAATGGCTAATTGGGGTGATGCCGAGACCCGTGTACTCCTGTCTCTGCGCGCAGAGGAGGAAATTAATAAGGGATTTACCGGTACAGTGAAGGATGGGGCCCTTCTGGAGCGGATTGCTGTACTGATGCGAGAGCAAAAAAAAAAAAAAGCATTCGGATAAGCACAACGATGTTCGCTAGCGTCGCCATGTTTGTTTACAGACACCTCTGCGGTCCCACTTTAAACACGCAGGCACCACGTCCTCTGAGCTGCAGATTTTCACCACGCCTCTTTTCAACCCGCGCTGCCAATCGTTTTGTGACTGCTCCATTGAAGCCGGGCCGTGGCCGGATTCAACTTTGTTTTATGAATGACCCGGGGAGGATTAAAGCCGGGCCGCTCTATGCGGCTATTGCGCGGATTTGACTTATGAAAGGGGTTTCTGTCTTTCGGTTGGCCTGGGAACACCTAGGGGTCCTCTCAAAAGAGCTGGAAGAGGTGTCTGTGGAAGAGATGTCTGGACCTCCTAGCTCAAGATGCTGCCCCGAGACCTGAGTCCAGGACAAGTGGAAGAGGATGGATGGATGGTTGGATGGATGGATGACGAACATATAATATTTGTGTAAAGTGTATACAAACATCTTGCCAATAGAAAAGGGAGAAATCGTACAGAAGTAGATCACATGTAAAATAAATGAATATTTGCTTGATTTTATTGTTGTGTATATTTTGTTTGTTTCTCATCGTGCCTCTTCATACTGTACGTCACTAATTAATGACACGCAGGACTGGCGAGTACTCAGATATTTGTACTTGTACTTAACACACACTGGTGTTGCATCCCTACTAGCCTCGTGCTTTGCACTAGGATTAGTTTAGGATCAGTTCTTCTCAGAGGGACTGTAGATGATCATGGGATATGAAGTCTTTACAGTTGTTCATGGAGGAACTTGATTCTGTTTCACTATTTTGAGCCATGCTTTTTGTCAGGATGGTAAACCTCTACCCATCTTTACTTCTCACAGATTCGTCTCTGATGCTCTTTTTTACCCACTCCTCTTACTGACCTGTTGCCAGTTAATCTAACTGGTTGTAAAATTCTCTTCTGTCTCTTATTCAAACCACTTTCACAAACTTTTCTTACTCTTGTCCAAACATTTTAGAAAAGTGTTGTTGCCATTAAATCCAAAAGTACCAGTATACATGTATTATTTTTCCTTAAAAAAACTGTCCAGTTTCTTAGTTTAAACAGTTGATGTGTTTAATATGTTCCAGTGTCAGTAAAATATGGGTTTGAGATTTGTAAATCATTGCACTGTTTTTACATTTTACACGACACCCTAACTGTTTCAGACCTGTGGTTGTTTAATGTTCCAACATTTGCTGCAGATGTCCTCGGTCTTGTTGGGAACATAAAGACACATGAACATTCTCCTCTGTGTTGCAGCTAGCTGAAGGAGTGTGTGTCCCAGAGGCCCATGTTGTGATGCAGATGACTGTGGACAACTTTATAACCCTCGTCCATAACTATATCCAGGTGAATCGGTGCAGACCATGTCTTGAAAACAAAAGAACAAACCAAAATAGAGAAATTGCATTTCCTGTGAAAATGCAGTGGGAAGGCTTATTGCTGAAGAACTTGCTAAACAGCTGCAATTAGCTAAAAACATGCTGAATTTTAGCTGATATGGAAGAACAATCCTAAATTGGCAGAAGAAAGCAGAAATTGTATTTCCTATACGGTATTTGGTTTAAATTGGCAGTAGCTAAAAACAAACTGAAATTTGGTTATAGATGTTTGTGGATTACAGATGATGGAAAACTAAAGTTCAGTGTCTCAGAAAATGAGAATATTCCACAGCTTTTGTTACCTTTGTCAGTGTGGGCAGGAGCCATGTGCTGCTGGAAAATGAAACCAGTGCCTCCATAAAGCTGGTCAGCAGGAGGAAGCATGAAGTGTCTAAAATGTTCTAGATGCTACATCCACTGAGGACTTGAGAAAACCCAGTGGACCAGCACCAGCAGAAGACATGGACCCAAACAAACCATCACTGACTGAAAACCTCACTCTGGACTTCAACTATGAAGACTCTGGCACCTTGATTTACAAATGACCTCAGATCTGGAGGCGCTGATCCTCATCTCAGCTGCTTCACACTCGACTGTGAACCACTCCAGTGAGAGCTGGAACTTATTATTTATTGGACCAAACAGGACGGATGAAATCAAACTGATACTCTTTGCACTCACTCACTCACTCTTTGCCCCACTCCATATGTGGGGCAAAGAGTGAGTGAGTAAAAGTACCAGTATTCTGTACCAGCCTTCACCACTCTCTGTAGAGCTTTCCTCTCTGCAGCTGTGCAGCCTCCATGCCACACATTGATGCTGGAGCACAGGATGCTCTCCACTGCACACCTGTAGAAGGAGGTGAGGACTGAGCTTCTCAGACCAGCTCTACAGAGAGTGGTGAAGGCTGCACAGAAGTCTGTTGGAGTCAGTCTCCCCACCATCACAGACATTTACACCTCCAGATGCAGGAAAAGAGCCACCTGCATCATGAAAGACCTCACTCACCCAGCACACTCACTCTTTGCCCCACTCCCCTCAGGACGGAGGTTGAGGAGCATCAAATGTAGAACCACTAGACTGAGGAACAGCTTCTACCCTGAGGCTGTTAGACTCATGAATAAATAAATAATAAGAATAATCACTGCAAAATATCACATCATGCTGATGCTGATCTGTTTTCTTGTTGCTGTGTTCATCTGTGACCATCTGCTCATACAGACTCATGTTCGTGCTGCTGTTTATAATGATGTTTTTCCACTACATTAGGGCTTAGTGTATTACTAGTTGATGTTTCTCTTAGTTAATTCTAGATGTTATTACTGTTTTTCTCTTGCATTTGTTGTTGGATGTAACTGGGACCCCGTGTACATAATCTCGTTTTCATCACATGTACCACATGCGGTGCAAATGACAATAAAGACTCTGACTCTCTGGCTCTGACACTCTGACTCTGATACATAAAGATGCATCTAAAATTGTTTTTGTTTTAAATAAATGTAAACTTACAACAAAATAAAAAAATCTTGATGGATAAAAATACACAAATAAAAACTAGTTAAACATTTCAGAACGTATGTTAGAATAAACATCTAAAATATTTAACAGATATTTTAAAAGGGACTAATTTTTCATCCATCCATCCATTTTCGTCCGCTTATCCGGGGTCGGGTCGCGGGGGTAGCAGCTTAAGTAGGGAGGCCCAGACTTCCCTCTCCCCAGCCACTTGGAGCAGCTCCTCTGGGGGAATCCCAAGGCGTTCCCAGGCCAGCCGAGAAACATAGTCCCTCCAGCGTGTCCTGGGTCTTCCTCTGGGTCTCCTCCCGGTGGGACATGCCCGGAACACCTCACCAGGGAGGCGTCCAGGAGGCATCCTAACCAGATGCCCGAGCCACCTCAACTGGCTCCTCTCGATGTGGAGAAGCAGCGGCTCTACTCCGAGTCCCTCCCGGATGACTGAGCTTCTCACCCTATCTCTAAGGGAGAGTCCAGACACCCTGCGGAGAAAACTCATTTCAGCCGCTTGTATCCGAGATCTCGTTCTTTCGGTCACAACCCAAAGCTCATGACCATAGATGAGGGTGGGAACGTAGATCGATCGGTAAATTGAGAGCTTTGCCTTTCGACTCAGCTCTCTCTTCACCACGACAGACCGGTACAGCGCCCGCTTCACTGCGGATGCTGCACCTATCCGCCTATCGATCTCACGCTCCAGTTTTCCCTCATTCGTGAACAAGACCCCGAGATACTTAAACTCCTCCACTTGGGGCAGGACCTCCTCCCCGACCCGGAGAGGGCATGCTACCCTTTTCCGGCTCAAGACCATGGCCTCGGATTTGGAGGAACTGATCCTCATCCCGGCCGCATCACACTCGGCTGCAAACCGCTCCAGCGAAAGCTGTAGATCACGATCTGATGAAGCCAATAGGACCACATCATCTGCAAAAAACAGAGAAGCGATTCTAAGGCCACCAAAACGGATCCTCTCAACACCTTGGCTGCGCCTAGAAATTCTGTCCATAAAAGTTATGAACAGAATCGGTGACAAAGGGCAACCTTGGCGGAGTCCAACTCTCACTGGAAACGAGCCTGACTTACTGCCGGCAATGCGGACCAAGCTCTGACACCGGTCGTACAGGGACCTAACAGCCCATATCAATGGGCCTGGTACCCCATACTCCCGGAGTACCCCCCACAGAACCCCCCGAGGGACGCGGTCGAATGCCTTTTCCAAGTCCACAAAGCACATGTAAACTGGTTGGGCAAACTCCCACGCGCCCTCCAGGACCCTGTTGAGGGTGTAGAGCTGGTCCAGTGTTCCACGACCAGCACGAAAACCACACTGCTCCTCCTGAATCCGAGGTTCGACTATCCGACGGACCCTCCTCTCCAGAACCCCTGAATAGACCTTACCAGGGAGGCTTAAGAGTGTGATCCCCCTATAGTTGGAACACACCCTACGGTCCCCCTTTTTGAATAGGGGAACCACCACCCCAGTCTGCCAATCCAAGGGAACTGCCCCCGATGTCCACGCGATATTGCAGAGTCGCGTAAGCCAACACAACCCCACAACATCCAGAGCCCTAAGGAACTCAGGGCGAATCTCATCCACCCCTGGAGCCCTGCCACCGCGGAGCTTTTTAACCACCTCGGTGACCTCAGCTCCAGAGATTGGAGAGCCCGACCCAAAGTCCCCAGGCTCCGCTTCCTCAGTGGAAGACGTGCCAGTAGGATTGAGGAGGTCTTCGAAGTATTCCGCCCACCGACTCACAACATCCCGAGTTGAGGTCAACAGCACGCCATCCCCACCATAAATGGTGTTGGTCGCGTACCGCTTTCCCCCCCTGAGACGCCGGATGGTGGACCAGAATCGCCTCGAAGCCGTACGGAAGTCATTCTCCATGGCCTCTCCGAACTCCTCCCACGCCCGAGTTTTTGCCTCAGCAACCACCCGAGCCGCATGCCGCTTGGACTGTCGGTACCTATCTGCTGCTTCCGGGGTCCCACAGGCCAAAAAGGCCCAATAGGACTCCTTCTTCAGCCTGACAGCATCCCTCACCGCCGGTGTCCACCACCGGGTTCGAGGGTTGCCACCACGACAGGCACCAACAACCTTGCGGCCACAACTCTGATAAGCTACCTCGACAATAGAGGCGCGGAACATGGCCCACTCGGACTCAATGTCCCCCGCCTCCCTCGGAACGTGTTCAAAGCTCTCCCGGAGGTGGGAGTTAAAGCTCCGTCTTACGGGAGACTCTGCCAGACGTTCCCAGCAGACCCTCACAATACGTTTGGGTCTGCCAGGTCTGACCGGCATCCTCCCCCACCATCGGAGCCAACTCACCACCAGGTAGTGGTCAGTTGACAGCTCCGCCCCTCTCTTCACCCGAGTGTCCAGGACATGCGGCCGCAGATCAGATGAGACGACAACAAAGTCGATCATCGAACTGCGACCTAGGGTGTCCTGGTGCCAAGAGCACATATGTACACCCTTATGCCTGAACATGGTGTTCGTTATGGACAATCCATGACGAGCACAGAAGTCCAACAACAGAACACCACTCGGGTTCAGATCAGGGGGGCCGTTCCTCCCAACCACACCCCTCCAGGTCTCACTGTCATTGCCCACGTGAGCGTTGAAGTCCCCCAGCAGAACAAGGGAGTCCCCAGGAGGCGCACTCTCCAATACCCCCTCCAAGGACTCCAAAAAGGGTGGGTAATCTGCGCTGCCGTTTGGCGCATAGGCACAAACAACAGTCAGAGCCCGTCCCCCCACACGTAGGCAAAGGGAGGCTACCCTCTCGTTCACCGGGGTGAACCCCAACGTACAGGCACCAAGATGGGGGGCAACAAGTATGCCCACTCCTGCTCGGCGCCTCTCACCATTTTATGTTGGACTAATTTTTTAAAACTATAAATTAATGTTGAATAATTATTAGAAACATTAATTAATATATTACAATTTCAGTGCTCTGTAAACGATTTAGATGTTGTAGAATTCCTTCTGCCTCGTCAACTTGCAGCTCCTGTAATTCCACACAGCTGCTCACTTCCTGAAAGTGAAAAGTCTACAAAAAACAGCAGCAGCAGAAAAAAAAAAACTTTTAAATTGCTAAATTCGTCGGATGCGTTTGTATCCTCCTCCATTGTTTTTCAATGTGCGCGTTCGAGCGGAGTCTGGAGCTTACGTCACGATCACGTGACGGAAAATACCGGAAGTTTAGGGAGAAACACGGCGCGAAATTTAAACCAATTTAGAATGGATTTTTTACATTCATTTAACATTTTATTTGCAAAAACCAACATAGTTCAATGATAATATATATATATATATATATATATGTTGAGCCATTTTATGAAAATTACAAAAATCATGTCTGTGGAGCTTTAAGCACTTTTTGTTTTTTTACTACTAAATAGAATAATTGCTCCCCAAGTAGCAAACCCATATGTTTCCACATGCTCCTGTTTGTAGAAGTTCTATGTAAATCCATGTTTTCCACTTGCCACAGGAAACGAGGCATGGCAGTTCAGCCTGTGGGCCCTCCCTGACCTCCTGGGTCCAGCAGCAGCAAACCAAGCTCCCCAGCAAAGTCCTGAGCCTGGCAGTGGTCGAGCTGGAGCACTACTTCAGGTGACCAGGAAACATTGAGTAGAAGTGTCTGGACATGAAAAAACTTTATTTACCTGATCTCACTGAACTGTTCATATGAGTGTGTGTGTATCTGCATGTTAGCAAAACATTTTATAAACTACTGGATGGATTTTATTGAAACTCTCAGAAAGTAGTCCTAGGATTTAAGATAATGAAATCTCTAAATCAGTTTGAGACGTCTGCCACAGCTAACCTACCTTAACAAATAACAAAATGACAAGAACTCTGTCACATTTCAATAAACTGATCCACGTTTGTGTGTGTGGTAGTAGCTGGGGCTGATTCCAACTCTTGTTCTGACTGCTCACTGATTGTGCAAGATCTTTATTTAAATTTTCAACACAAACTCTGCACTGAACTCTGTATTAGCAAAAATCTCAAGGACCACCATATTTTATTCAAAATTAATGAATCTACAACTGGTTACCTTTTGGAGTCGACTCACTTCAAGATGGTCGCCACAGTCAACTGAGCTTAGGAGAAAAAAATGCCAATTTTACAGATAACGAGCTACGATTTAGAGTGGTAGTAGCTGAGAGTAATTTACCACACAGCCTCTGAATGTAACATCAATATTGTTCATAATGTTATTTTGAGTGATTATTAGTTCTGAACATGAAATGATCTTAGTAAAAAAAACAAAGACTGACTGATGTTTGATGTCACCTGTTTCGTTTCCAAAGATCAGTCTTAGACAGAGAGGGACAATTAAAAGAGAAACTTTTTGACCTCACAGAGAAGATAAAACAAAATGTTTTACAAACATTTATTATCGTTATACTTTTTCACTCATTGACAAATTAAATCAATTAAAGGCCTAGAAATCCTGTAAGGAATGCATATTCCCGCCACCTTTCATGACAGTGTTCAGCTGAAAAAAATGCTAAAAAGAGACAGAGTGGTGGCTTTCTTGATCAAACTTTGAAAATAATGTTATTCACGATCTCATAGGGTGTTGCCAGATCTGTTAGCACTCAGAGAATGTGTTGTGAATGACCCTCAGCCACCACTACCACCCATATTTTATCTCAGTACAGTATCAATAAATACTGAGTAAGTTATAGCTTTTTGTCCTATCATGAAGAGAAAAGGGATCATTGGAAACACTCTCTGTTGTGAGCATGGTAACTTGAAAACATATATGGAGGTACTGACTTGCATTTTGGTGTGTGGCTACATCTAGATGTAAGAAATGTTCCTGTGCATACACTGCTGTGGAGAAATGAAATGTGTTCAGTTTTGAATGACAGTAAAGTTAATATTTATTTAATATTTATCATTTTAAAAACTGGGTTGCCACGTAAACCTATCATTTGATACTATTTTTATCTTAACATGCGATTCTTGACCCGCCATTGTGTATCTGTTCCTACAAAAAACCAGCCTGTCGAAGCAGATAGCTTCTTGTCCTGAGCCTGGTTCTGTTAACGGTTAAAGGTTTTTTCCTCATGAGGGAGTTTTTTCTTTCCACTGTTGCCTTCATGCTTGTTCAAGATGAGAGTTCTGAGATGGAGTTAAACTCAAAGCAGTCTGCTCCTCACATAAATAATATAAACATAAATAATGAGATAAAGTCAGATAAATAACGTTATGAACTTACTTGTGAATGTTTCTGTTCGGTGCCTGAGATGACTTCTGTTGAGACTTGTTGTTGTTCATTCATCTGTGTTTTCTGCCTTTAAGTCCAACTGCAACTGGCTGCTGTGAAATCATTACACAACCATGTGCTGAGGCATTGTGTGCACTGGAGCTCGTCAGAGAACAAAGATTTTTCTTTTGTTTCCAGAGTGAAGAAGTCTCACAACCAGAAGAGGTTCAGAGAGGTTGTTGGACGCGAGGAGACAAGAGGAGGAAAACAAAAGAAAAAACACAAGAAAGATGGTGTCGAGTTGTTACCTGAGGTTTCCAGAGTTGATGTAGAGGAGGTAGGTGTTAGTTCAGCATTCTTTATAATTTACAAAAGAAAAGTGAAGTATAAAGTAAAAAACATTAGGCGTTTGTTCTCTATAAAGAAAATCTACTTTAGTAATAAAATCATTGGTAGTTGTCCCCAGTCACGGAGCAAAGAGGGTACCAGTATGTGGAAATATCCTCTGGCCATCTTGTGAGCATGAGACCTTGAAAAATAACTGAGATACTGACTTCCATTGAAGTGTGTGTCTGCATCTAGGTGTAGGGCGGCCGTGGTGTAGTGGTAATGGCAGTCGTCTCCTGATCGGAAAGTTGGCGGTTCGACTCCCGGGACCCGCACCATGTGTTGTTGTGTCCTTGGGCAAGACACTTAACCCTGAGTTGCTCCCAGTAGGACTGGAAAGCACCTTGCATGGTAGTCTGCCGCCACCGGTTTATGAATGTGTGTAGCATTCAATATATGTGTAGCACTTTGAGATTTTCAGTAATGAAAAGTGCGTTATAAATTGAATTAATTATTATTATTATTATAAGAAAGGTTACTATTGAAAACTGTGTGGCCTTGACAAAATGCCTGCTGCCATATACAGCATGTATATATGCAAACCTTGTAAGCTGGACACTGAAAAAATAAGCAATGTGTCTACTTCCATTTGAGTGTGTGACTGCATCCAG
>JBBPBX010075908.1:0-17242 GCA_038048925.1 Garcialebias charrua | reverse complement strand
TGTATTACAGTTAGGAAAATTAATTAAAAAAAAAAAAAAATAGGAAAATTAAATAAAATTATAAAAAAATAAAATAAAATAAAAAAATAAATAAAAAAATTAGAATTAGAAAATTAATTAGAATTATGGGTGATGTAGTTTGTGTATTACAGTTAGAAATATTAAGTAGAATTATTCTTTTTGTGATCTACAGTAGTTTATGTATTTCAGTTAGGAAAATTAAGTAGAATTATTCATTTTGTGATGTAGTTTGTGTATTACAGTTAGGAAAATAGGTAGAACTATTCATTCTGTGATGTTGCTTGAAAGTTATCATTGGTTGAACAAACTGTGAAATAGGGGCAGATATAATAAGATTTCATCTTCTTTCTGCTCCCTTCATTTTATCCTACTTGTAATCTTGTATCTGATGAAACTGTCTTGTATTGTTCTTTTAAAATGAATGAATAAACATCAAATCAAATCAAATCAAACTTTGTCTACTGTGATTCAAGTTAACCAAGATTGTTTACCTGTCACAGCTTTTATTGACTCGGGAGCCGAGCAAAATTTAATCAGCAGTGATCTCATTGATAAACTCTCCATCCCTACTCAGGTTTTGCCTCACCCTCTGGCTGTCGCTGGTATTACTGGACTCAAGCTCACCCAAATCCAACACAAGACTGTGGGTATTCATTTAATCTCTTCAGGAAACCGTCACGAGGTCAGTGAACTTTTCATATTTGACTCTCTAGAGACTCAATTAATTCTTGGGTTCCCCTGGCTCCAAAGACACAACACAAAGACTGACTGGGGCCGAAAGAGAATTGAGGGTTGGAGTGATTCTTGTCTTCAAAATTGTCTTAAAACTGCCTTTCCAAGTCCCCCTCTAGAGGACATACTTTGTAAATATAGCAGACATTCTCCCTGAGTATTGTGATTTAGCACCTGTTTTTAGTAAACAACAAGCTTTGTCTTTACCTCCCTATTGGCCATATGATTATAGTATCAACCTCTTCCCTGGAGCGACACTACCCTCTAGTCGCTTGTATAATTTGTAAGGGCCTGAGAGGGAGGCCATGAAAAAGTACATTGATGACTCCCTTGATTCTGGTATTATCCATCCCTCAACCTCTCCAGTAGGGGCAGGATTCTTCTTCGTTGCTAAGGAAGAAAAGTCATTTTCGTTGCCAAGGAAGAAAAGTCATTAAGACCATATTGACTATAGAGGATTAAAAGTCATCACCATTAAGAATAAATACCCTCTTCCATTAATCGACTCCATACACGAGCAACTCCACACCGCCTCCATCTTCACCAAATTTGATTTGCGTAATACATATAATCTTGTACGGATCAAAGAAGGTGATGAATGAAAAACAGCCTTTCGGACACCCCAGGGTCACTTTGAGTATTTGGTGATGCCCTTTGGACTAACTAATGCCCCTGCAGTTTTTCAAGCATTGGTAAATGATGTTCTGAGAGACTTCATCAATTATTTTGTGTTTGTTTACCTTGATGATATTATGATTTTTTCCCCCCAAGATATGGAGCAGCATGTCCAATAGGTCAGATTAGTCCTCCAGAGACTATATGAATATCAACTATTTGTCAAACTCGAAAAATAGGAATATCTCGGAGTAGAGCCGCTGCTTCTCCGCATCGAGAGGAGCCAGTTGAGGTGGCTCGGGCATCTGGTTAGGATGCCTCCTGGACGCCTCCCTGGTGAGGTGTTCCGGGCATGTCCCACCGGGAGGAGACCCAGAGGAAGACCCAGGACGCGCTGGAGGGACTATGTTTCTCGGCTGGCCTGGGAACGCCTTGGGATTCCCCCGGAGGAGCTGCTCCAAGTGGCTGGGGAGAGGGAAGTCTGGGCCTCCCTACTTAGGCTGCTACCCCCGCGACCCGACCCCGGATAAGCGGAAGAAGATGGATGGATGGATGGATGGATGGATGGATGAAAAATAGGAATTTCATGTCTTAACTATTTCCTTTTTGGGATTCATTTTTGAAAGAAGACAATACAGGACTGACCCAGATAAAACAAAGGCAGTGGTGGAGTGGCCTGTCCCAGAGACAAGAATACAAATGCAATGGTTCTTGGGGTTTGCCAATTTTTATTGTTGATTCATCAACGACTACAGTAGAATCGTCGCCCCCCTCACACAGTTGACCTCCACTCTGCGAACCTTCAAATGGACTCCTGAGGCAGACAAAGCTTTCGGTAAGCTAAAGACTTTATTTTCCTCTACACCGATTCTTTATCATCCAGACCCCAAGAGACAATTTATATTGGAAGCCGATGCCTCAGATACAGGAGTAGGAGCAGTCTTATCTTAAAGGTCAACCTCAGATAAAAGATCCACCCCTGTGCATTCTTCTCCAAGTGCCTGTCCTCGCTTAAAAGAATTATGATGTGGGTAATAGGGAATTACTCACAGTAAAACTCGCTTTGGAAGAATGGAGACATTGGTTGGAATGTACGGACACACCTTTTCTCATATGGATGGACCATAAAAACCTGACATATCTTAGAGATGCTAGATGTTTAAACCCCAGGCAAGCCCGATGGTCCTTGTTTTTTACCCATTTTAATTGTCTTGACCTTCCGTCCAGGTTCTAAAAACATTAAGCCTGACGCACTGTCTCATCAGTATTCTGCCCCAGATGCTGTTGAGGATGTGGAGAGCATCATTCCTCCCTCCTGTGTGGTAGGTGCTCTCACATAGACCATAGTGAGGGAGATTTGTGAAGCGCAAAGGCTGGAACCTGACCCTGGTCCCGCAGGAACTTTTTTTGTACTCTCTTCCAAACGATCGCAGGTATTAACATGGTTTTACAACAAGCTCTCCTGTCACCCTGGTGTCTTTTACATGTTGTCTTCAGCAAAGAGATATTTCTGGTGGCCATCCATGACGAGGGACATTAGGGACTTTATAGCTGCATGCTCCACCTGCGCCAGAAATAAAACAGGACATTAACCTCCAGTTTGACTCATAGAGTCTCTACCGACCCCCAGCAGACCTTGGTCCTACATCTCCCTAGATTTCATCACCGGCCTTCCTCCATCCGAAGGTAACACTGTCATCATTACCATTATAGATAGATTCTCCAAAAGAGCACATTTTGTCCCCTTGCCCAAGTTACCGTCCGCTCTCGAAACTGCACAACTTTTGGTCCAGAATGTATTCAGGAGCCATGGCATCCCTTCCAATGACATCTCTGACAGGGATCCTCAGTTCATGTCTCAAGTCTGGCAAAGTTTTTGTAAGGCTTTGGGAGCCTCTGTAAGCCTAACCTCTGGTTATCACCTACAGTCTAACGGGCAAACTAAGCGCTGTAACCAGGAGTTAGAAACCACCCTTAGATGTGTGGTAGAGAGCAAACCCTCCGCATGGAGCAGGCACCTGGCATTGGATAGAATATGCCCATAATTCTCACACCTCTATAGTAACAGGTTTGTCCCCATTTGAAGCCTCCTTGGGCAATGTTCCCCCTTTATTCCCTAGCCAAGAGTCTGAGATCTCTGTTCCATCCATCCAGCATCACTTTCTGAGGTGCCTGAGAGTCTGGCGGCAGACGAAATCGGCCCTCCTTAGACCAGTTGCCCAAAATAAATGATTTGCTGACTACCATCGCTCCAATTCACCAGATTACCAAGTGGGTCAACAAGTCTGGCTTTCTACAAGGGAAATTCATCTAAAAGACACTTGTAGAAAGATGGCCTCTCGTTTCATCTGACCCTTCCCCATAGCCTATATCATTAATCCTTCTGCAGTCCAGCTCCAGTTACATGCTTCCATGAAAATCCACCCCATGTTCCACGTCTCCCAAGTGAAGCCAGTCTCATGCAGTCCTTTGTGCCCTCCTACCAACCTCCCTGCACCCGCCTCTCTCATCGACAACCGTCCGGCATTCTTTGTTTGCCGCATCCTGGACGTGAGGCGTCGGGGCCGAGGTTTCCAGTACCTGGTGGACTGGGAGGGGTACGGCCCAGAGGAGAGATTGTGGATTCCCCGCTCCTTTATCCGCGACCCCAGCCTCATCTCGGCCTTTTTCAGGGCTCACCCTGAGAAATGGCACATGTCGCCGAGAGGCGATTCTTGAGGGGGGTTACTGTGAGAGTATGACCTTCTGCAGCTCCTGGATCCAAGATGGCTGCTAATGAACAACACCTGCAGGTCATCTTGCCATAAGGATCCAACTCTACTTAAGGCTGCAGTCGAGCTCTACTTTTTGCTGGAGCATATCACCTTCCTCATGGTAGTATGCTTCTTGCCTGGTTAAGATAAGTAAACTTTATCTAACTCCTGCTTTGTTTTTGTGTACTACAGTAACTGATCTCCTCGTGCTCCTTCGTGTATGGTATCTTGGACCTGCATCATCTTCTGAGTCTCCTCCCCCTCCAACCACTTGCCTGTGTTCCTCGCAGTCACCCACTGGACCAGGAAACCATCTCCTCCAACTAAAACATGTAAGAACAGAAAGAAATTACAATCAAGCTCAAAATCCTCCATTATTGTGAACACCTACTGCACGTCTACCCTTGCCTTCCCAGGGATCCTGAGGAGAAACAAGTTATTGGTTCACATTCACTGTAAATAATAAACACTGTTAAACTTTACCTCTTGGAGTCTTGTATCGTCTCGGTCTCGCACTCTCTGGGTCTTCTGAGTTTATGACAGTAAATGACTCTTAGCTACAATCACACCATTTTTTTTTTTTTTTGCATGAAATTTGTCACATTGACTGATTTATCTTAATTTGTGTGTTTGGTAAAATCAGCTGGCTGTGGCAACAACCTTTTAATGTTAGCATCTAAAGTAAATCACTTGTAGACATATAGCCAGTTAAAATTTCACTAAAACATACCCAGAGGCTCATTATGTATTTTGCTAACAGACAGATAAGGTTTACTACAAACAGATAAATGTTAATTTTTAAAGAAACAACCTAACATATTTTGGGGATCAGTATCAGCTACGACCACAAAATATTTTTCCTCAATATTTGAAAATCTGAAATGTTTGTGTTATTTAATATATCTAAGAAAGCTAAGTCTGGTCCTCTGGACATTCAAAAAAATAATAATAATCTTCAGAGGACCAGACTTAGCTTTTTTAGATTTTTCTACCTGGATTATTGAGCATGCATCAGGTTATTTAATATACCGTATTCTCCGGCGTATAAGTCGCACCTTTTTGCCTACATTTCTAAGCCCTGCGACTTATAGGCCGGTGCGACTTCATACGTCGATTTTTCCAATATTTTGGTCATAATTTGACTTTGGTCAAAAACTCCAAAAATGGTGCAGTACCAGTTTCGGCCGCTATGGGCGCTAAGAAACCCTTTACAGTACCTACACTGTTGACATCTGCCTGGTCCAAAAATGGTGCAGTGACACAGAAGATGAAGACTTCAATGGTTTTGAATAAATAAATAAAAACCATAAAATAAATACAGTATCTGTTTCTGTCATCATTTTAAACTGAGACACGTTTTTTACTGTAATGTCAGCTAATAAAAATATATTTTTATGTGTTTATCTTTAAAGATAAATGATGAAAGACACAAAATATACAAAAATTATGTTCATTTATTAATGAAAAGTTCAACTAAGACACATCAAACAAAATACTGTAGTTTTTATGTGATAATCTTGTCAAAAGTCCTTCCAAACAATTTGGCAGCCAGTCCATTTTGGGCAAAACACCAGTTCACGTGAGGTGCGACCTATAGGCCGGTGCGACTTATACGTTGATTTTTCCATTTAATTGGGCATAATTAGGTTGGTGCGACTTATACTCCGGTGCGACTTATACGCCGACGAATACGGTAGTTTGGCTGTGGCAGCCATCTTCTATTATGATAACTCCAAAATGTAAACAGTTGTAGATGTGCATTTAATTAATATTTCCAAAATGTTTTATTAAAATTTATCCAGTGGTTTATGGGATGTTTTATTAACAGAGTTGACAAACTTACACAGGTAAAATAATTTTCACCTACCACCAAAAAGCAAAAGGTGGGTAATAATGCTTTTAGGCAATATTTATAAATGAATACCTTTTTTCTTTTTAAAATTAAGTTTGACATTGTTTAAGTTGTTTAAGGTAATTGTATCATTGCTGTTCATCATTCTTTAGTTTGTAGCAGGTCGCTTTTGTAAATGAGTCCACGAGGCTCAATGAGATTTACCTGACTAAATAAAGGTTGAATGAACATGTTCTAAAATAAATAAATACATCATGCTTCACATGCATGGTTAATTGAATCCTATTACATCTACACTACACACGCAAATGTATAATAAGTATTTCTGCATCCAGCATTGTTAGATAACATGAGAAGTGTGATGCTTTCTGCAATTAAGAAGAAAAATGTGTGCATGTTTTTGTGTGAGCTGGAAGAAACCAACAAACAACGCATGTTTTAGGACCGTGGGAGGAAACTGAAGTCCTCAGAGAAAACCCACATGCACGCTGTGAAAACATGCAAGCTCCACTCAGAAAGAACCTGGCCAAGTTTCAGGACATTTATTCAATGAAGTGCCATCTTTTTCAAGATTGACGGATTTAACAGCTTAAAGGAAGGAGGATTTCTAATAAAACTAATGGCTTCTTAGCCTCTTCGAAAAGTTGTTCCAAAGAGAAGATAACTCTCAGCCACACTAAACAAACCCCTACATTCAGGTAACACCTCCTACATTTTCAAATGAGGATGGGCATAGTAATGTGGGTGATGCTAAGTAGGGATGCACCGATCCACATTTTCTGACTTCCGATCCGATCCCAATACTTAACTCTGGGTATCGTCCAATACCGATCCAGTTCCGATATCATCATCATCACTGATTTTATATGAGGTTGTAATAATTAATGTCTTGAACGGAGAGCACGTGTGTTACACCATATTCTGTGACTACCGTCTTAACATTGTGTGAGTTAAACCCAATGAAGACACTCTGAGCCTCACAACAGGAAACACCCAAACTTTAATAGCACACAAGAGGCAGGTCTATATCACAGACTTCCATCTCACTCATGGTGCGGCAAGAACACTAACATACCGCTAAGCATTATGGGAAAGACAACACAGTCCACTCCCCATATATATTCACTGATGAAATCTTGGAGCTATTGGAAAAGAGTTTTAATTTTTTTTTTTAATGTGTGGAGACTTTAATATTGATCTGGGAAATAAAACAGATTCAAATAACATCAGTACATTTATAAATACAATGTATAGTTTAAATCTGTATCCGTTGATCAAAGCCAACAATAATTACAACTCATAGTGCTACAATTAAGAACGAAACTTAAAAACAGTGGGGTAGTCAACCACCCCACATCGCCCGCGGTGCTATGCATTAGGTTTAGTTTTAGAGATAATTATGTTTATATAGTTTTTTTAATAGGTTTAGAGATTCATATTTTTTGCTTTTTGTTTGTGAAACAAGGTCAGAGGAAGCTGTTTCTGGTTCGGTCGATTGAACCCGTTGTTACACTATATTCTGTGACCTGCAACAGTGCATGCAACACCACCCCCTATGGTCACAATATACTGTAGCGGTTATGGGGAGTGGACTGTGTTGTCTTTCCCATAATGCTTAGCGGTATGTTAGTGTTCCGGCCGCACCATGAGTGAGATGGAAGTCTGTGATATAGACCTGCCTCTTGTGTGCTATTAAAGTTTGGGTGTTTCCTGTTGTGAGGCTCAGAGTGTCTTCATTGGATTTAACTCACACAATGTTAAGATTGTAGTCACAGAATATGGTGTAACACACGTGCGCCAACGTGCATCATGGATCGGATATATCGGCAGGTTGGATTGGAAAATCTGATATGTAAATTATGCTGGTATCCGAGGCCGATACCGATATTGGATCGGACCCATCCCTAATGCTAAGACTGAAATCTACTTTTTACCAGATTAATTCACTTCTACCACATTGTGCTTTTCCAACTGTGTAAGAAGAATTAAAGTGACTATAAAAACAAAAATGTTAATCCTTTCTCCCATCTGGTCTTCTGTAGAAAAATTTTGGTACAACAGGAGTTGATGTTTTTATTTCAACCACACAACCTAATGGCAATTGGTATTTTCCAGCTGTTCCACAGAAATTTAAAAGATATAGATCTTGTATTGCTATTGGATTCCTCCAGAAGGACACTGTTAAGGAAAAAGTGCTGATGACATGGTGATACTACTAGAGTCCACCCCCTGTCAGTTCTAGGGTTATACATATTAGAACAGAAAAATTATCTGTTCTTTACCAGGTTATACATTTATATTTCTTATTTAACCTCGAGCAAAGAAAAGCACAACAGATTTCACTTTGTCACTATTTATTAAACAAACAACCAAAATGTAGAACCTCAGTGTGTGAAAAACTAAGTCCAGGCTCTGATCCAGCAGCTTATAGATCCTCTTTTAGTAGCAAAACTTGCACTCATTGCTTCCTATAGGACTTGATCATTCCCTAGTTGCATTGGAATCAAAATGCTGCTGCCAGAGTTTTAATGAGAGTCATAGGAGAGATCATATCTCTCCAGTTTTAGCTTTTTTCCATTGGCTCCTTGTCAAGTCCAGAACTGAATTCAAAATCTTACTTATAACTTACAAAGCTCTCAACAACCTAGCTCCATCTCATATTACAGATCTTATTGTTCCATATTTTCCTAACAGACCACTTCACTCTCAGACTGCAGGTTTACTTGTGATTCCTAGAGTTTCCAAAAGCAGAATAGGAGGATCTTTCTGTTTGCAGGCTCCTCTCTTGTGGAACCAACTTCCAGTTTCTGTCCATGAGGCTGACACATTGTCCAGTTTTAAGATTAGGCTTACATCTTTCCTTATTGATAAATCCTATAGGATCGGCTTGGGTTTCCTGAGCTATCCCTTAGTTTTGCTACTGTAGCTACCGGTACTATAGGCTTAAGGCTCACGCAGACTCGGGCAGACGTCAGTCTGCACGGAAACAGTGTGCAGTGTCTGCAGAGGGTTGAGACTTCATACTCGAGCGTCCACCCTGATCGGCTGCAGACCAGCTCCGCAGGAAAGGGGTATTTACTTCTGGGACATATTGAGGTCGTTGTTTTGTCATTTGCTGACACGCCTACTGAATTGATTGACAGGTCACACAAAAAAAGAGAGCTGGCAGCCCCAGCCCCAGTGGTGTTTTGGGTTTATATGTTGTTAATAAAAAGTCCTGTAGAGTTCAGTCCATGCAGGCAGAGGGAGGATCATGGAGATGGCTGCCATGACAGGTCGGAGCATGAGCCTGAGGCTGGAGTGGGGCCGGGAACTGAACCACGATGGCAAGGCAGCAACACAGAAAACTCCAAAAGTGTGTCGCACTCATACCCATAGTATCGGTGTGTAATGTAGGCACAAAAAAAGTTAAAACAGAAACAACAGGAACTAAAAAGAGCAAGTCGAATTGGAGTTCCCGTCATTGTTAGCATTCTGTGGTGCATGTGATGTCACTGCCACATTTTTATTGTGGTTTAAACTCTAACCAACAGGAGGCTTTCTAATCATCTACAAATTAATATTTTTCAGATAGGACAAAACATCATGTGCAGTTGTAAAAAAAAAATTATTTTTCCTAAGAAGACTTATTACCAGGTTGAATTTTCACTTTTTGGGGGCATTTAACTCTGACCATCAAGGACAGTGTCACATTGTTCAGCATGAGATCCAATAGTGCTGATGGTGATTGTGCTGTTTCTGGATTTGATTTTAGCTTCTCCATTCTCATTTAAATGTTCTTGATTTTTATTTTCCGTTGGGCTTTAGCATATTAAAAACATTTTTTTTTAATAAATCATAAAGTATTTCTAACAATGTGGAAGGAGAAATCAGTTTAAACTGCACATAATGTTGCAATCTTAAAATGCTCACCCTCTCAACAGTTCATGCTCCATTTATTCATTCACCAGCGCACTCTTGTGGTTTTGATATGTAATTATGTTAATCATGCACGTCTAAACTGAGTAACTGGTTCACACCTACCTTTCTGATGGGGATCACAACCAGCGGCATGTCCTCAGACTCCAGCTCCTCTCGACTCTGATAACAGAGAAGAGCTTGTCCTCTGAGGACGCAATCGAAACGTTTCCAATCATCCGAGTCCTCTTCAAGCTGAGTGGGAGCATTAGAGTAAATCAAGACTGAGAATCACAAAGATGCAATACTTGGTTGTTGTTTTTTTTACAATGTAACAAAATCTGTAAAAATGTATTAACCTTGACTTGGAGCTGCCCACTGATTACTGGCTGAATCATGCACTGAGGCTGAGCAACCAAGCGACAGCACACATTTCCAAAAAGAGGCAACCAGAACGGACTGTCCTCTGGAAAACAAAGACAAGATTGATTTTAAACGAGACTAAAGTAAATTAAAACAAAAATTACATTAGTCTTAGGCGAAATATGTGGAAAAGGGTGAAAATAAGTTGTTATAGCTTAACACTAACTAAAAGCTAAAAGAAGTAAAAAGCTTGTGAACAGTTAAAGGTAAAATAATTACTAGAAACAAGTCTTTATTTCTGCTTATTTCCTTTATAAAAAGAATAAATTGGTAATATTAATATGTTGTATACTGAGGTCTTTCTTTTTAGTAATTTCCAAAGGAAACACAGAACCACTTGTATTTTTACAGTCAATTGTCCCAAGTTTTTTGAAAACTCAAATTTTAAATAAAAATGCTACCTACACTTAGCTTAATCTAGTACAGATATGATGTAAAACTGTAAACAAGGAGCATTATACTTATGATATCTGCCAATTTCTGTTCACAAACTGAGTTTCCACAAGCATCCCATTCATATCTGTATTATAAGTGACATTCTGCTGCAGAAATGCTCCACATTGTACAACTCATAAATTGCTCCAAATACCCTTTCTTATTGTTAATTTAAATCTAAATGAGTAAATGTCATGATTGCTCACATTTTATTTACAATGTCTGAAAGAGCCATTTCAGAGGTGCTAAAAGCTACATGTAGCTCCAGAGCCACAGGTTGCAGACTCCTGCATTGAAAAACATGCATATCGCCCATTACCTTTTGTGTCAGTGCTTTTAAATTAAGTTAATCTTTTGTTGAGAAATTAGCAATTTATTGATGTTTTGATCAAACTTGGAAATGAGAGTTTTGTGGGATCTCATGCAGTGTTGCAAGGCTTAAAAGGATCTGTTGCAGCTCTAAGTATGTTTTGGGGATGACTCTCAGCTACTAACACAAACTTTTAGCTCAAAATCCACAAATCCATTAATTCTTATAAATGTATTCTTATGTGATTAATTAGTTAATCTGTTATTGTGTTTGTCAAAGTTAAATAGCTGTAGCGACCATAAATGGAATTTACTTCAAACTTATTCAGGTATAGATACAGGTAGTCCTCGAGTTACGACGGTCTTGACTTATGGCGATTCGATGTTACGTCACATGCATCTCATTTTTTTAAAAAAAATCTTATTTTATGTGTTTAAATGTTCTTGATTTCATGTGTACAGCACTTTGTTGCAGCTGTGGTTGTTTTAAATGGCTTCATAAATAAAGTATTATTATTATTATTTTAAGCCGATTTACGCAGTTTCCTGTAGTTTCTGACAATTTTCGGCAGTGTCCGACAGTTTTCGGCAGTGTCCGACAGTTTTCGGTTAGCTTCGGTTAGCTCCAGCCTCGACAGCCGGCTTTGGATGGACCGTGTGTCCGATCAGAGGTTGCCTCATATGGATAAATGTGCTGGAAACGCTCGGTGAACTCTGTGGACATCTCAGTCCCGGAGCAGCAGCCGCCGATCGCTCCGCCGCATCCCACCACGCCGGCCAACACCACCAGTTTATCTTGCGGGATCCGGTGACCATCCCGTCGCTACTGTCCCTGCCATCAGCCGGTGTTCTGTGTGGGCGGCGGAGATGCCTGCTGTAGCCGGGAACTTGCCTCGATGTCCGCCTGGCAGCCTCAGATGTTGGATGGACACCGAGCTAACATGCTAAAACGCGGCGAAACAGCTGCGCAGCCTTTTGGAGGGACACCAAGCTAACATGCTAAAACGCGGAGAAACAGCTGCGCAGCCTTTTGGAGGGACACCGAGCTAACATGCTAACGCGGCGCAGCCTGTTGGAGGGGCTAACATTCTAACGCGGCACAGCCTGTTGGAGGGGCTAACATGCTAACGCGGCGCAGCCTGTTGGAGGGGCTAACATGTTAACATGGCGCAGCCTGTTGGAGGGACACCGCGGAGAAACGGCTCCCAGTAAGTTATTAACTCTTTTTCCCTTCATTATGGCTCCAAATGTATGGAGTTAACATGCTAACAGTCCTTCCTGTAAACAGTTTGGACCACGCGAAGCAGCACAAAGCTGCAGAGCTCGGACATGCAACGAGCTAACATGCTAAAAGACGGAGACAGGCTTGACCAGCTCACAGTAAGAAATTTACTTATTTTTATTCCTTCATTATGGCTCCAAATGTACTGTATGTGTTTTTTGATAATTATGTAGGGTACTGTGTTAGGATAGGCAAACTGGTCAGTACTGTACATGTACGTGTATAAGTGGCGGCTAGTGTGTTTTCCGACTTACGGCGATTTTCGACATGCGAACGGCCGTAGGATTGGAACTCGTTCCTAAGTCAAGGACTACCTGTATTCATTTTGTCGGCAGCACTGTGGCGTAGGGGGTAGAGCTGTTGCTTTTCAGCGAGAAGGTCGCCAGATCGAATCTTGGTTAGGGGCTTTTCTGGGTGAAGTTTGCATGTTCTCTCTGTGCATGTGTGGTTTTTTTTCCAGGTACTCCAGTTTCCTCCCACTAACCAAAAACATGCATGTTAGACTGATTGATAACTCTAAATTGTCTCTAGATGTGTGAGAGAGAGTGAATGGTTGTTTGTCTTGTTTGTCTCTATGTGTCCCTGTGATGGACTGGAGAGTGGAGACATGTACAGGGTGTCTCCCGCCCTTCATACAGTGACTGCTGGACATGGGCACCGTCAACCCCCCCTGACCCAAAATGGAAGGAGCGGGTAAAAGATAATGGATTAATGGATGGAAGACCAGAATACAAAAATCAAAGACGAAAAGAAAAAAATGTTACCTGTTGCTGAAAGTGTTAAGTCATGTGTTTTGAATCCATCTCTAACGTGGTCAATTCTCAGGGTTGTGTGAGCCAACAGGTTAAACTTGGGCCCCCTTCAGACAGAAAACAACCAACACGGTGATTTTATAACCCATTATAAAGTACATATTTTAGGAAGAAAAGTCCTGCTCACAGTGGAGAGAGGTGAAACGGTAACAAGGGTGTGGCATGTCCAGGTCTCACATCTCCTCCACTACAGGAAGCTGCAGACTCCAGAGCAACACGGATCTTTTTGCCTGAAGTGCGTCCCAAAGATCCTCCCAGGAAGCTTATCCTTCTAGGGCCTGGGGCCCCGCAGGAGAAATCCTCCTTGACGCAGCTGCTGTACAGCTCAACACGAAGCTGAAACTCAGGACCCACCTTGTTGCTGCACTCACAAAAAGGGGAAATCAGATATTAAAAACAAGAGTGATCTAGATTTGTTTATTTATTATTTTTAGTTTATCAACTTACAAAATGACTACGTCTTCAAAGCAGATGTCAGTAAGTGTTCTATCCACCATTACTAGATCAGTGTCATAGATGTCTGTGCCACACTGCAGCAGACAGAACACAGCACAGCGATGAAGTTCTGAAAACACACACACACACACAGAAAGAGAGAGAGAATCACAATATTGAAATTGAGGCCCAAAGCCCGGGCCCCAATGGGCCGAGATGGTGTAGAGGCAGGGCAGCCGGCTCAGGACCGGAAAGTCCCAGGTTCGATCCCCGGTCACTGCATACCTCGTTGTGTCCCTGGGCAATACACTTAACCCCGAGCTGCTCCCGGTAGGACTGGCTGGCGCCTTGCATGGCAGACCACCGCTACCGGTGTATGAATGTGTGTATGAATGGGTGGATGGCTGGTACAGTAAAGCGCTTTGGGCTTTTGTGCACGCGCATGTAAATGGTAAATGGAGCTTATTTATATAGCGCTTTCCAGACCCCTATGAGGGGCCCCAAAGCGCTTTACAATACCAACCATCCACCCATTCATACACAGATTCATACACCGGTAGCGGCAGACTGCCATGCAAGGCGCCATCCAGTCCTACCGGGAGCAACTCAGGGTTAAGTGTCTTGCCCAGGGACACAACGACACATGGTGTCGGGAACCGGGATTCGAACCTCCAACCTTCCGATCGGGGGAAGACTGCCATTACCATTACGCCACGGCCGCCCCCACATGTGTGTGTGTGTGCATTTTTCTTCAGGTTACCTTGTAGGGACCAATTTTACAAAAAAGTATGCATTGTGAGAACCAACTCCTCTTTATGGGGACCAAAGCCAGGTCCCCATAAAGAGGAGTCTCATTGGGGGGTTAAAGGTTAGGTCTAGGACTAAGGTTGGAATTGCAGTTAGGGTTAGGCATGTACTAGTAATGGTTAGGATAAGGGTCAGGGTTAGGCTATAGAAAATGAATGGACGTCAATGTAAAGTCCCCCAAAAATACGTTTACAAGAACGTGCATGCGTGTGGGTGAGTGTGTATGTGTGGGGGTGTATGTGTGCATTTGTTTCTGTTATATTTGGGGACTTGAACCAGCTTACACATCAATTATTTGGGTTCACCTAAACCATTCAGAAAGGGATGTCCCCTAAGGTGGGTTGATAAAACATCCTGTACAACTTGAGAAATGTTTATGATAATTCTTGCCAAAAGTTATCCCTGGATTAGCTGGTTAATTTTTGGAGTGAGTCTGATTTAAGATTGCTGCTACAAACCAACTCAATTTTAATAACACACAAACATCAAATTTACAGGTACAGTATTGACTAAAATGTTGGTGTGCTAGTATAGGTGAGATTGATCGAAAGCAAATATTCTGAGCACTAACAAAACACACAAAGTCTTTGTTTAAATTTTTGACAGCACCTTTTTGAAGTCAACTCTATCCATTTGTTGGCAAAATATCTCAAGTGCCACAAACCTAGTCTAATGAAACTTTCAGAAAATAATCATTTAATGTTCATCTACAACTGATTAGCTTTTTGAGCCGGTACAATTCAAGATAGCTGCCACAGTTAACTGACTTTAGATATAATTGAAAAATAGCTATAACAGTCAGTTTTACAGAAATTGAGCTAAAAGATATAGTATGAAAAGTACTACTAGTAGAAATAAAGTTTATTATTATTATTATGAAAGTCAACTACAACACATAATTTTAATGATAATAGGAGAATACTTTCACATCTGCCCCACGAGTTACAGCAAAAACATGTGACGCGGACTGTGTCATTTGTCTTTGTCCAATCTGCTTCTTGTATTTGAGTCAGAAAGTGTTATTTTGGACATGAACATATCTGAAAGTACACTGGGAAATATAGTTGCTCATTAAATATGGCTTTATTCTGTGGATTTAGGATCTGGAAGCAAAAGAACAAAAGTAAGAGAGCTTTTCAAATTGTGCTTTCCAAAGATGGGGGAGTGGTGGTGCAGAGGTTAGAGCAGATGAGCCTATGATTGGGAGGTTGCCAGTTCCAATCTCCTGACCATCAAAATCTGGGTGGGGAAGGTGATGCACCCACACTTGTCTCCACCCTCATCTGCTCCACTCTGTGCCATTGAGCAAGGCCCTTATATGCTATAAAAATACAAACAATTGCCAAATCTTTGTTCAAGTTCACAAGCTATGGTGATCTTTTAAAAAAAGAGCAACCAAATAAATGGTAAATGAACTATACTTATATAGCACCCCTATGAGGGGTTCTGTATCTTGCCCAGGGACACTTGACATGTGACTGCTGGTGGATTTGAACCCCCAACTCTCGCATTGGAGGACGACTGCTCTAAAGGCCGAGTTATACTTGCGCTTTGGTCCGATGGCTGGAGCGCGCGGACTGCGCGCGCACTGAGCCGTGCGGCTTCATGCGTTTACAGTGTCGCCGCTGTGTTTATCGTTGACGCACGGCGGCGCATGGCAAAGTGCTGTTCTTTTACGGACCAGCAGGTGGCAGTACCCTCTAAAACCTGTGCATATGTTGGAAGAAAGGGTGTAGAAGAAGAAATCGACCGTAGAAGAACTGTTTGAAATCACACAACAACAAAAAATGGCTTTCCGCTCGCGTGCTGAACTGTTGTCTTTATTAGAGGAGCAAATCATAATAGAACAACAGTTATTGTGTCTTGCGGTTTTAATGCATGGAGTCAGCGGAGGAGGAAGCGATCACTTGACTTTTGGCAAAAAAACTAAAGAAAAGCCCAGATCAGGGATGAAGAAGGGGAATTTAATACATTTGTGTCACATACAAAACATTCCTCCATGCGTCGCGACGCCGTTTCCACGACCACAGCGGCGCAGACAGCTGCAGGCTCTGACGTGAAGAGCGTGAAGGCTGTCGGGTGAGGTCCCCACCCGACCTGTCAATCAATTCAGTAGCGCCCACGGCGTGCACTAGCCTTGCGGAGTTTCAAAAAATTGGAGGTGCACGACACGCGCCAAAACGACACTATGCGCAAGGGCGGGGATGGTGATATTGCGTCACTTTTGGCGCACACACCCTGGCGCACTGCGCGACGCGTCGAGTATAAATCTAGCTTAACCACTCAGCCACAGCCACCCCAAATAAAGAAGAAAAAAGTTTTTCAAACATGGGTGATATTTTTGGTCTTCTTTTGTTGATGGTAGAGTGAATGTTAATCAAATTATGATGAAACTTATAGTTTTGTAATCTGTCAGGTCTCGGCTGTCTGCAGACATGTTGGCTGTGAGTGTAGAAGCCGTGGGATGAAAGATAAGATAGAACTTGATTGATCCTGCAGGAAATGGAATAATATATAGCTAATCCTATATATGATATATATAGGAATATATTCCTATGTACAGTACTATCCTATATTCCTACACAGATTAATACATTCCTGTATATAAAAATATATAGGAATAGCTGAAACTGAGTTTTGCACTCATGTCATTTTGTGTAATTTGTTTACTTGGCAACTGTTTGCGGTTTTAACTATGTTTGGTTATCATAGGAATGGTTTTATGATCTTTTGCCAATATTTAGATGTTTCTGTGGATATCATTTCTTTAAATTAAAGACCTTGCATTGGCAGTAGTAGAAAACAGGAAGTACAATTCTAACACTGGTACTGGGGGTGTAGACCTTTACATTTTCTGTGATATTGTCTT
>JBBPBX010075905.1:0-17243 GCA_038048925.1 Garcialebias charrua | reverse complement strand
GGTGGCAGGTGATGGTGGCAGGTGATGGTGGCAGGAGATGGTGGCAGGTGATGGTGGCAGGTGATGGTGGCAGGTGATGGTGGCAGGTGATGGTGGCAGGTGATGGTGGCAGGTGATGGTGGCAGGTGATGGTGGCAGGTGATGGTGGCAGGTGATGGTGGCAGGTGATGGTGGCAGGTGATGGTGGCAGGATGGATGGTGGCAGGTGATGGTGGCAGGTGATGGTGGCAGGTGATGGTGGCAGGTGATGGTGGCAGGTGATGGTGGCAGGTGATGGTGGCAGGTGATGGTGGCAGGTGATGGTGGCAGGTGATGGTGGCAGGTGATGGTGGCAGGTGATGGTGGCAGGTGATGGTGGCAGGTGATGGTGGCAGGTGATGGTGGCAGGTGATGGTGGCAGGTGATGGTGGCAGGTGATGGTGGCAGGTGATGGTGGCAGGTGATGGTGGCAGGTGATGGTGGCAGGTGATGGTGGCAGGTGATGGTGGCAGGTGATGGTGGCAGGTGATGGTGGCAGGTGATGGTGGCAGGTGATGGTGGCAGGTGATGGTGGCAGGTGATGGTGGCAGGTGATGGTGGCAGGTGATGGTGGCAGGTGATGGTGGCAGGTGATGGTGGCAGGTGATGGTGGCAGGTGATGGTGGCAGGTGATGGTGGCAGGTGATGGTGGCAGGTGATGGTGGCAGGTGATGGTGGCAGGTGATGGTGGCAGGTGATGGTGGCAGGTGATGGTGGCAGGTGATGGTGGCAGGTGATGGTGGCAGGTGATGGTGGCAGGTGATGGTGGCAGGTGATGGTGGCAGGTGATGGTGGCAGGTGATGGTGGCAGGTGATGGTGGCAGGTGATGGTGGCAGGTGATGGTGGCAGGTGATGGTGGCAGGTGATGGTGGCAGGTGATGGTGGCAGGTGATGGTGGCAGGTGATGGTGGCAGGTGATGGTGGCAGGTGATGGTGGCAGGTGATGGTGGCAGGTGATGGTGGCAGGTGATGGTGGCAGGTGATGGTGGCAGGTGATGGTGACAGGTGATGGTGGCAGGTGATGGTGGCAGGTGATGGTGACAGGTGATGGTGGCAGGTGATGGTGACAGGTGATGGTGGCAGGTGATGGTGGCAGGTGATGGTGACAGGTGATGGTGGCAGGTGATGGTGGCAGGTGATGGTGGCAGGTGATGGTGGCAGGTGATGGTGGCAGGTGATGGTGGCAGGTGATGGTGGCAGGTGATGGTGGCAGGTGATGGTGGCAGGTGATGGTGGCAGGTGATGGTGGCAGGTGATGGTGGCAGGTGATGGTGGCAGGTGATGGTGGCAGGTGATGGTGGCAGGTGATGGTGGCAGGTGATGGTGGCAGGTGATGGTGGCAGGTGATGGTGGCAGGTGATGGTGGCAGGTGATGGTGGCAGGTGATGGTGGCAGGTGATGGTGGCAGGTGATGGTGGCAGGTGATGGTGGCAGGTGATGGTGGCAGGTGATGGTGGCAGGTGATGGTGGCAGGTGATGGTGGCAGGTGATGGTGGCAGGTGATGGTGGCAGGTGATGGTGGCAGGTGATGGTGGCAGGTGATGGTGGCAGGTGGCAGAAGATGCAAGAGTCCCACGTCTTCTGAGGAATCCCAAGAAGTTCACACATGTGAACAACTCAAAACTGATTTGAAAATGTTTCAATTCTCCACAACCAGATTTACGATCTGCCAGTCAACACCTGCTGGAGGTGCCTCGCTCAAGGTACAAACAATGGGGAGACCGGTCATTTTCTGTTGCCGGCCCAAAAGCCTGGAACAGTCTCCCCCTTGAGCTGCGTGCCACCTCTGATCTGACTCTGTTCAAAACCAGACTGAAGACCCACTTGTTCAAAAAAGCTTTCAGTGTGTAACTTTTATTACTTTGGTATTTTAGTATGTAGCATTTTTATTTCCATTGCTCCTTTTATTGCTGTTGCTTTTATTCTATTTTCACTGATTTATTGTACCAGTTTTTATATTTTCTGTCCTGTTAAGCACCTTGGTCAATGCAAGGCATTGTAGGAAGGTGCTATACAAATAAAGTTTATTATTATTATTATTATTATGTTTCTTTGTCCCCTGACAGATCTGTAAATGTATTTTTTACACAGACATTAGGATTGATAGTTTATGGTACAATTAAGATGTCCTAACTTAATACAGTCAGGTGGTTTAATAAGGACTCTGAGTTTCTGCATGACTCACAGGATAAAAACACATTTGCTGTTCTATCAGGATACAGAAACATACATTTTGGAAGTTAAATCGATTATTTTGTCACCAATTTTGTTGTCCTAAATCACATGCATACATTGAAATTGCGAAAGTATGTGATGAGTTGATAAAGAAGTTACTGAAGAAGTACAGTAACTAGTACTGTAGTTTTAAATGACCAAACAATGTTTTTTTGTTGTCATCATTACAAGATTTGATCTGTGCACATCGTCTGTTTTGCACAAATGTTTTGAATGTTTAATTTTTATGTTTTTCTGATATACCTCAAATTGCACTAAGAATGAAACTTGTTTCAAACAAGCAATATCAATTGTTTACAAGAATTTGTTAAAATGTTTGGTCCATTAAAGAGCTCAGATGTTCACTAGTATTTGCAGTTTTTTATTGTGATAATATATTTATACAAATGTTAACTGCATGTGAACACAAATACATGACAAGTATCTTTTTAGAAGAACTCTCCACCGTGACTTCAGCAACCTGAAGGTCATCTCTACCTCCACCTGACTGAGCAAAGGTAAACATTAAATGACTTGAGGAGTCAGACGAGGAGAGTTTGGGTATCCTTTGACGAGCCAGTCCAACAGCGGGTATGCAGGGTCACCTGAAGAGACTGACGTCCTTCAATGTTCCTCACAGACTGCAAAAAAAGGACATGCCAATATTTAGTGTTCAACTTTTTATTTGTTTAAAGGCATAGGTTCAAACAAATTTTATTTTAAATAAAACTTTACAGCTAAGTATGTCTACTGATTACTTAGCTGTAATAGTTGTAAAACTAAATACAATATACACCCAACCCCCGATTTATGAACGACTTCGGGACCTAAGAACCGTTCGCAGGTCGATCTGTTCGCAGGTCAGTCCTTCCGTACACTCGTCACTCGGGGATGTCCTGTATTTTTTTTTTTTGTGGTACCAAGTACTGTACTTACTTCGCCTATCCTAACACACCTAACACAGTGTAATTAATTAATACAGTACAGTAATAAAAATATAAATTAAATAAAAATATAATTTCTTACTTTGAGTTGGTCAAAGCCGCTGCTGCGTCCCGTGTTAGCTCCCGTGTTAGCTTCTGGAGCTAGCCAGGCCGGAGGTGTTCGCGCGGCGGCCTGGCACGATCGGCGTTAAATCCGCGGCTGCCTGAGACATCCACAAAGTTCACAGAGACGTTTCCAGCTAGTAGTTAATCCATATGAGGCGATCGTGGTCACCAGTCTTCAAAGGCTGGCTCCCGGCAGCTAACCTAAAATGGCGTCCGGTGTTCTACATTAACTTGTGACCGTCTAAACTGGAGACCTTCAAAGGCCCCCGTGACTGAACCTAAAATGGCGTCCGGTGTTCTACATTAACTTGTGACTGTGTAAACTGAAGACCTTCTTGCTGCGCAAGATTGCGCAATCATGACAAAAATGATCAGAAATGATCATTTTATCATAATTATTATTTATAAAGCCTTTAAAACAACCAAAGCTGCAACAAAGTGATGTACACATGAAATTAAGAACATTTAAACACACACACAAAAAAAAAATATATGTATTTTTTTATTATTTTTAAAATACAGTAATTTCATATTTTTATTAAATATGATACGTTCGTAGGTCCGGGCGGCCGTAGGTCAATGGAGTCGTAGGTAGGGGGTCACCTGTAGTAAATGTTAGCCTTACATTTTGGCAACATTTAACTACAGTATTTGTTTAAAGATATGGTTCAAACAAACATTTTTTTAAATAAAACTTTACAGCTAAGCATCTCTACTTTGAGATACTTAGCTGTAATCGTTGTAGTAATACTAAATACAACATAGTAAATACAGTATTAGCCTTACTTTTGGCAACAGATGAGCCCTTTGATAGAGTCTGAGTGGCGCAGGACATTTGCATCATGGGCACTGCCTGGCATCGTGACACTGATGCTCCAGAAACAGGAAAACAGAGGAAGAACAGTAATTAATAACAAATAGAGACAGTTAGCACGCACAGACAGGTAGAAAAGGAAAGGGCAACAAAGTTTATTAGCATACAGCGTTTTTATTATCTTACCAACAGTTGTTGTCCACGACAGCTTGGAGGACAGAGGACGTCCAGCGCTCTCATCCTGTGAATATCCATCCATCCATCCATCCATCTTCTTCCGCTTATCCGGGGTCGGGTCGCGGGGGTAGCAGCCTAAGTAGGGAGGCCCAGACTTCCCTCTCCCCAGCCACTTGGAGCAGCTCCTCCGGGGGAATCCCAAGGCGTTCCCAGGCCAGCCGAGAAACATAGTCCCTCCAGCGCGTCCTGGGTCTTCCTCTGGGTCTCCTCCCGGTGGGACGTGCCCGGAACACCTCACCAGGGAGGCGTCCAGGAGGCATCCTAACCAGATGCCCGAGCCACCTCAACTGGCTCCTCTCGATGTGGAGAAGCAGCGGCTCTACTCCGAGTCCCTCCCGGATGACTGAGCTTCTCACCCTATCTCTAAGGGAGAGTCCAGCCACCCTGCGGAGAAAACTCATTTCAGCCGCTTGTATCCGAGATCTTGTTCTTTCGGTCATAACCCAAAGCTCATGACCATAGATGAGGGTGGGAACGTAGATCGATCGGTAAATTGAGAGCTTTGCCTTTTGACTCAGCTCTCTCTTCACCACGACAGACCGGTACAGCGCCCGCTTCACTGCGGACGCTGCACCTATCCGCCTATCGATCTCACGCTCCAGTTTTCCCTCATTCGTGAACAAGATCCCGAGATACTTAAACTCCTCCACTTGGGGCAGGACCTCCTCCCCGACCCGGAGAGGGCATGCTACCCTTTTCCGGCTCAAGACCATGGCCTCGGATTTGGAGGAACTGATCCTCATCCCGGCCGCATCGCATTCAGCTGCAAACCGCTCCAGCGAAAGCTGTAGATCACGAGCTGATGAAGCCAATAGGACCACATCATCTGCAAAAAACAGAGAAGCGATTCTAAGGTCACCAAAACGGATCCTCTCAACACCTTGGCTGCGCCTAGAAATTCTGTCCATAAAAGTTATGAACAGAATCGGTGACAAAGGGCAACCTTGGCGGAGTCCAACTCTCACCGGAAACGAGCCTGACTTACTGCCGGCAATGCGGACCAAGCTCTGACACCGGTCGTACAGGGACCTAACAGCCCTTATCAAAGGGCCTGGTACCCCATACTCCCGGAGTACCCCCCACAGAACCCCCCGAGGGACGCGGTCGAATGCCTTCTCCAAGTCCACAAAACACATGTAAACTGGTTGGGCAAACTCCCACGCACCCTCCAGGACCCTGCTGAGGGTGTAGAGCTGGTCCAGTGTTCCACGACCAGGACGAAAACCACACTGCTCCTCCTGAATCCGAGGTTCGACTATCCGACGGACCCTCCTCTCCAGAACCCCTGAATAGACCTTACCAGGGAGGCTGTGAATAAAAAAACTAAAAGCATGCGCTGCTTCACCTGTAGTTCAATCAGGGAGTGCAGTAAAAACTCAGTCGCCGTCATTACACTCTGGCGCGGGTCCATTTTTAACGCGTCTGTTTACTTTCGTCCCGGAAGTAACTTCTTCTTCTGTGGTTTTTTTAAGGGGAGTGTACCACTCTGCGCATGTCAGAACATCGGATCAGAATAAAAGCCTGCTGCATGTAAACACTCGTCATGAACGGATGGACCTTACCAAGCTCCGCCCAGAAACGCCCCCTAAGCTCCAACATGGCTGCACGTCTCCCAAGCGCTGCATTGGTGTCAATGGAAAACATGGCGTCGACTGACTCAGCAGGGTATTTCTGAGTCGAATAGTGTATCATTTCTGCCAGATTCCAACAAAATATCAGCCATGACAATGGACAGGGGAACCAACAAGTTCATGTTATTTTTTTTGGGACGTTATCAAGTTGTTTGATCCACGCGATGCCTCCAACAGCGTGCGCGTCACCGCTAATGCTACTGTCTGATGAGGAAAAACATCAGCTCCTCACACGCTCAGGCTCAGCATTATTACAGCTGTGGACAGGATCACTGATGCCTATTGTCCTGCAAGGCTGGGTAAGTCAGGCATTCATGGTTTTGAGGGTTACTTTTGAAATCAGCGATTTCTATTGTTGGCAAAAGTTTGTGTGCCTTGGTCGCAAAGCTAATGCTAACTGTAATCTCCATTGGTTAGCCGTTGCTGCTTTAGCTGCTAAACACGCCGACAGCGACTTTTGTGAGGGCTAACGAGCTCAGCCGTTCGGTGTGTTAGTTAAAATCCAGCCTTCGTGTCACGATTTTGTGCAGTTTTAGGTGAAATCGACAGTAGAGCTCGTTGTGTTAGCTAGCTCATGTGGCGTTAGCAGAGCTGTTTCTTCCCAACTTCCAGGACGTTCAGTGAACTGTGGCTTTCTCTCATCGTGACCGCGTGTTGTTAACTAGCAGGTTTCAAAAGCAGGTCAACCCTTCTCTGCTGGTGAAAGAAATAATTGTTCAGTTTTGTGGTCGTGCACAAGCTTTGATCCAAGCAAGGCATTCAGTTTCACATATAGGGAAACGGTGAATTTTACTTCCACAAATACGGTCAGGGTACCTGACATCTCCTGTACAGATACCCCACTGACGGTGGAGGAGCATTTTTCCAGCCCTGACGCAGAAAAAATCTGCACGTATGCTAGCTAGCAATGTAAGTAGCATGTGGTGCCGGTCTCACAAACGCTACCGTAGCGTTTGTTTTGTGAGACCGGCACGCACGTGGAAGCTGCGCTGTGACGTGTTATGGGCATTAGCCAATGAAACGCGGCCCTGTGGGCGGAGCTTGGTAAGGTCCATTGTGCCCATGTAAACGGTGCTATCTAATTATGCAATCAGAACACATTTCAATCCGGTCACAACATTTTGCCCATGTAAACACAGCTAATGAGGTGCTCACGGAGCCGAGGGGGAGTCTCAGCTTCAAAAACACGGTAAAAACAATTATTTGTTTGCTGAAAATTATAGCAAAGATGTGTCTGAGCTTAACCTTTCCTGAATAAATTCACGAAATGGTCAAATCAGCTGGTAGTTTTGCTATTCGTGCACGTCCACGCGCGCGGGTGGGACGGCTTCATTTCTTTAAAATTTAGCAAAATAAACGCTTAAAAAATATATTTCTTAGCTGACATTATAGCACAAGTGTTCCTGAGCTTAACCGTTCCTTAATAGATAGATAGATAGATAGCTTTATTACAGACTCAGAGTCCAATTTACATAATCAACCAATCACCTTTATTTAACCAGGTAGAGCCCATTGAGATCGAGATCTCTTTTACAAGGGTGACCTGGTCAAGTGGTCAGCAGCACACGTCACATTGGCAATAGGCATTTGCACTTATCAAAAAGAAAATAAAGAAAACTACAATCACAGTAAACAGATGTTGACAGTTCAAAACCAACAGGATATGACAGATTTCTATATACATTATATACAAAACAAGCAGACAAAAAAAACCAACAATGACATGTATATTGGATAAGTAGTGGTTAGAAACATCTGCAATGGTCAAGTTTCTTGATGACATTTTCTACTACGGTTGACATAAAGGATCCAGGAGAGATGAATGTTGATAGTTTCAGATCTTTCTGTAAGTTGTTCCAGGCTGAGGGGACGGCGAAGCTGAACGCTCTTTTTCCTAGTTCAGTTCTGACAGGAGGAACTGACAGGAGGACTAAATCGTTAGAGCGCAGGGAGTAATGACTGTGTGATGTTTGTATTAAGGAGGTGAGGTATGACGGGACCAGGTTTAGGAGGGTCTTGTAGATGAAGGATATCCAGTGAGTGTATCTGCGAGTGCTGAGAGATGACCAGCCAGATTTTACGTAAAGCTCACAGTGATGAGTGCGATAACTGGAGTCAGTAATGAACCGAAGGGCACCGTGGTAAATGGAGTCTAAGGACTGTAGGTATTTTGATGCAGCACTCATGTACAGCACGTCACCATAATCTAGTATTGGCATGAATGTTGCAGCTACTAATGTTCTCCTGGCTTTGCATGAGAAGCAGGATTTGTTTCTGAAGAAGAAACCTAGCTTCAGTTTGAGTTTAGTGGCCATTTTGGAGATGTGGGTTTTAAAAGACAGTTCAGTGTCAATGTTGAAACCTAGATATTTGTAGGTGGAGACCATTTCTATTTGTTTTTGAGGCATCTCTTATTTGTTATAAGAGATAACAAATATGATAAAATAAAATAGAAAAAATAAAAACATAAAATAAAAAGTACAATAGAAAAAGTATCTAACCGTTCAGGAGGCAATTATACCATTGTCTCCAAAGCACAGATGAGCATTTCACTGCACTATATTTAAAGGTTCAGTATGTAATTTCTGGAACACTCTGGAACTTAGGAAAATTTTGAACAGAGACACGTTTCTGGTCCCTCCCCCTCAGAGCCATATATGGCTCTGTTCCCCCTCGCTCAGCAGCAGCTTCCTTTGCTCCGCCTTCCCTTCATGTCCTGTCGCAGCAGCTGTGAATTTCTGTGTTTATATGTTAATAAAACGTTCTAAAAAATAAAATAAAAACATGGAGCGCTGGTCCAGCACACCAGAACACCATGAAATCTGCAGAGCCTCGGCAGCCACGTTGAACCCGAGTTTAATTCGCTCGTGACAAATTCATTCATTTCCTTATGATTTCTGTCATGGACTCAGCGAGGAGGAAGCGATCACTTGACTTTTGGCAAAAAAACAAAAGAAAAGTCCAGATCAGGGATGAAGAAGGGGAATTTAATACATTTGTGTCACATACAAAACAGTTTTGCATCGCTTTGCAATGCTTTGAACGAGAACCTGCGCGGCCGCTGCGGGCTGGGACAGGCGGGGGCGTGGGTTAGGGGGTGAGAAGTGAGAAGCTCTGTTTTTATTGGCTGGTTAACGGCGGGTCACTGTGGCTTTTTAGAAATGCTTTTAGAGAAGCAAGGGGACAATAGTTTTTTTCAGAGATTACTTGTCTAACACCAGTCTGTCAGGAGGTAGTGACAGAGTGAAGAAATATGTTAAAAATATGTTGTTAGAAAAGTTACATACAGCTCCTTTAATGTTAGTCAACAGTAGAATAATTCTATTATTAGACTTAATTAAACGACAAATACATTTATACATAAACTTTCTTAAAACAGCCATCAAAGTGCTGACGCGAGCAGATACAAACAGTTCACTGGCACTGGTCCATCTGGGCTTATTTAAAAAAAGTCTTAGTGCATCATTATAAGCCACCTTCAATTAGGGGTGTAACGGTACGCTAAAATCACATTTCGGTTCGGTTCAATTACAAGGAGGGCTCAGTTCGGTTTATTTTCGGTTTATTTTCGGTACAAAAAAAAAAGTATAAAATAAAGACTTACAAAATGTTTATTTTGAAAATATGCCAAAAATACATTTGTATTGTATTGTAGTAATAAATAAAAGTGACCCATTTGGATGATATTTTAAATAAACAGCACTCTACAATAAACTATATTAACAATAATAAAAATCTTAATAAATACAATAACAGTCAGAACCAGAACAATAAGCAGCAACAGACTGTTTACAATCTAACTAATCAAGTTTTTGTCCAGTAGCAGCAGTGTGGCTGTATTTGTCCTCATTACTGTACTCACAATTTCTTCTTGGTGGGACAGGTGCTGGAACAGTTCAGAGTTCAGTTCAGTCATCACACACTTCTTAGCTGCAGGTGATCTGGGGCCTCATGTATCAACCGTGCGTGCGCACAAAAACCTTGCTTACGACTGAGAATCTACACCAGCATCTTGCTTACGTTACTATCCACGCAAAACCCCGTATAATAATAATAATAAACTTTATTTGTATAGCACCTTCCAACAATGCCTTGCATTGACCAAGGTGCTTAACAGGATAAAAAGATGAATAAACTGGAACAATAAATCAATGAAAATAGAATAAGAAACAACAGCAATAAAAGAAGGCAATGGAAATAAAAAATGCTACATACTAAAATAACACTAAAATAACACAAATAATAAAAGTTACACACTGAGAGTTTTTTTTGAACAAGAGGAAATAAAAAGGCAATGTAAATAAAAAATGTTACATATTAAAATACCAAAAGTAATAAAAGTTACACACTGGAAGCTTATTTGAACTAGTGGAAATAAAAAGGCAATGGAAATAAAAAATGCTACATACTAAAATACCAAAAGTAATAAAAGTTACACACTGAAAGCTTTTTTGAACAAGTGGGTCTTCAGTCTGGTTTTGAACAGAGTCAGATCAGAGGTGGCACGCAGCTCAAGGGGGAGGCTGTTCCAGGCTTTTGGGCCGGCAACAGAAAATGACCGGTCTCCCCATTGTTTGTACCTTGAGCGAGGCACCTCCAGCAGGTGTTGACTGGCAGATCGTAAATCTCTGCCGGGCTGATGGGCTTTCAAAAGTTCTGAGATGTACAGAGGAGCAAGTCCATTCAGAGCTTTGAAAACAAACAGGAGCAGCTTGAACTGTATCCTGAACTGAACCGGGAGCCAGTGTAGAGAGGACAGGACAGGAGTGATGTGTTCATATTTTCGTGTGTTGGTCAAAAGGCGCGCGTATGTATCAAAACTGAACTGAACGTGAATATGTGCGCATCCAGGTACATTTCCACGCCAGCTCCAGAGCAGGCGTACGCACGTTTCTGTGGTTCTTGTTCCTTTGGCGACACTTACAGGTGATTCAGAGAAACTGAAGCCCCACAGTCTGTGGTTGACTTTAAGAGCGGCTTGAAGACCTTTCTTTTCAACCGAGCTTACACTACCTCCTCATGATTCTACTTTTGATCATAGCTGATACTGTTGTTGATTTTAATTGTTTTATTATTTGTTTTATTGACATTTAATTCTGTTGCACCTTGTAGCACTTTGAGATTTCCATTAATGAAAAGTGCGTTATAAATTGAATTCATTATTATTATTATTATTATTATTATTATTATTATTAACTGTTCATGATGTGAAAATGATTAATATTCCCACCAAACACACGATTAACAAGTATTACATCCACATGACGCAGTAAATAAAGGACGCGCAAAGTTGTGCCAAAAATAAATTTAACAGGAACGGATTCATTCAGCCTTACTGGAGGATATAATAAATAGTGTAACACGCAGAGCATTTATTTATAAACAGATATAATTTTCTGATCTAGGATATGGCTTATCAGCCGTTTTCAGAAATAATCATTTTTCAGTTTGGCACTGCTGCGCTCTGGAGCAACACAGGAGCCGTGCATCACGCGTGCACATGCAGAAGCAGCGATCAAACTGTTCCCGAGCTTTCCTGAGGGAGCTGCAGGCCGATCAGGGCAGTCCAGTCCACACAAAGCCGATTCATGTCCAATGGAATGTCTCATCTATATGATTCCAAAGGCTGAGTGGTCGCGCTTTGGAGCGCGCGCGCACCCTCGCCGGTGTTACACGGCAGCTGGAGGTGATTCATAATCTGCGTTTATTGTAGATTTCTCCAAAATGACACGTGAAAGTACACCATATATAACTTGTAGGAGAGTAAAAGCTTCACAGACAAACAGATTGCGCACAAAGGCTGTGGCGCGCGCAGCGTTTGGAGACTCCAACATCACGTCATGTCATGAAAACTCTCCACTGAGACGCACAGACCCGTTTCTTCATATCATCTATTAAATAAACAAAGATCTACCAAACATCTAAGTTCCTCTGTGTTTACAGTAATTATGGTAATAAACTCGTGCGCAAAGTTAATATTTTCACTCAGAATGAATGGATGAGCCGTTGCGCACCAAAGCAGGGTGCGCGCACACACAAATACCGACACACAATCACTCGTTCTTTGCGTGATAAACACATTTTATTACTATTCTTACTTAGGATTGTTTTCCTCACTCATATTATATTAAATTCATTATTTTCCTGAATCTAGAAATCATTTCTGATCGCGCAGGTGTAATGGACCTACCCAGGGTCAAACTAAGGTTTTTGAACTGTCCAGTGATGATCTTCACTGATACTCTCAGAAAAAAGACATTAACACTATTTTATTACATTATTTTGAATCAAAACACAATAAGTCATAAGAGACTCTCTTATTCCTCTTTTTGTGTTAATGAATAACCTTGTGTTACTTGTATAAGCATTATTGAATTCAATGTTTGTTAAGTCAAAGACTGTTTAATTCAAACTGTTTAATTCAAGTTGGAAATCCAATGTTATTTCAAAATAATGATCACTTCTTCATATGATGAATCAAACGGTGAAAGTGAATTAATATGTCAGACTGAACTCGATCAGTTTTGTTAGAAGTTAGAACACAGTTTTAATCAGTTGTTTTATGAAGCTGGCTCCAGTCTAATCTGTTTCTCTGTCTTCATTCTAAACAACTTCTTCTCTGTTCTAAAAACTGATCTTCTCCTATCCGAGTGACCTTCATCCACTGGTTTGTTTGGACCAATCGGAGAAGAACAACAAGTCACTGATCTGAGATCCTGGCTTAAAGTTCTAAGCTTTTGCTGGAACTGTCGGAGTTTGCTGAGGACCTCAATGCCATGAGGTTCCCCAAAGAACTGATGATCGTCTGGTCAACACGCTAATGACCACGTCATTCAGTTAAAGGCTTATAACTTGCCAAGTTATAAGTCATCTTCAACAGCTGAAAAAGCTCTCTTTTATTGACATTCCTTTAAGGAACGTCTTATCTTGAAAACAACACCAGGAGCTGCCGTTACTTTCGGTTCGAGTCAAGGCGCACGTCTGGAGACGCTGAGAATGGTAAACGAACTGACCAAACTGGACCGAGGGAGACTGACCATCTTCACGAGGTAAAAGTCGTCAAATGCTTTGCCAAGGGTACCAACGTGTAGCCGAGTTCAGCCGGAGAGCTGCCATGCTTCTGGTTAAACACATCAAGATAACTCCCTGACTCTTAACTTTTCTTCCTCCATTTTCTCCTCCTAAACCTTTATCTTCCTAAGCCAGAAACTAAGTTAATGTACCTGCAGAAATGAGTAAAATATCATCCTTCACTTGTTCTGTTGTTCCTATATTTCATCTGTGCTGAAGTTAATTATAGGAAAAATAATCAACCAATCATGTACAAATGTGTGATGTAATTTACAATTATGTTAAATAAATGGTCCAGTCCTGCTGTGCCAACATAAGTTTAACGTTTCCTGTGAATTACATCTGGTCAAGGTATAGAATTATTGGTATTAAGCTGAAAAAGAGAGAACCCGTTTAATTAATGATGTATTTTTGTGTCAGTCTAAACCCTGCCAATTTATACATCTAAAATATAGGTAAGTCAGTAAACTGACCCCTTCCTATATTACTACATTGGTGGCCCGTGAACAGGTCTCTGAAAAGTTTAATATTTAATATTTCTGTACTTTGAATGTTGGCATAATTTTGTCCAAGTTTTAGACTCTGAAAACGATAGTTTTTTGGCTGGGAAAGTGTGTCAAGCTGCAGGAAACTGCTGGTTAATGTCACTTGTAGCTGAGGAATTGTCTTTACTCAACTTTTAAACGTTTGTTGAAGTTTTTGGGTTAAAATTTGATGTTGCTGTGTGGTTCTGGTTCTGAGTCGTTTGGACTCTTTGCTGACGTGTCACAGATAAAAGCGCATCTACGTTTGACCGCCGTGTCAAAACTGTGCCTATAAGAGCTTCATGGTTCATCTGAAAATTGCTGTCGAGTGGTATCGTTACATTTTAAGCAGAAATAATAGCATCTTGTGTCTGAAGCTGTCGGATCGAGGTTCTGGTCCCGGTCCATTTAGCTCTGACGGGTTGCTGTACGGTAAAAAGTCCGTGTTGGCGACATTTATCTTGCTATTTTTACTGGGCGCAGCTTGGTAAAACTGTTCTGATGTGAAACGATTCGTTCACGGAATTTTTGTGGTGAATTTTAGCGTTTTATGAGTTGAAGAAGAGTCTAGGTTTGATAAGCTATATGCTGACGCTACGTTCATAACATCTGTTGTCATGCTGTGGTTGGTTCAAGGTGATCACGTGATACGCAGTTGATCGTCAATTTTCAGTTTTGTTCACACAATTCTGACAGATTGTCTGGTTTGTTTCGTTTCTAGGCATAAAATATCGTCAGAAACTGTTTAACCGCGGTGTTTTGAGATATTTAAAGGGGTTTTAGAGCGTTTAGACGTCGGGAGAACTCAAACGTCCGACTGCACGTACGTCCCTAAATGCAACACGACCGACACGTCAAGTTGACGTGTCAACGGAAGTGACGTGACCCAGATAGAGAAAAAAAGGAAAAAGATCGTTTTTTATGATATCTAAAAGTTCACAGAACTTGTTCTAAACATTTTAAACAAATCCATTCGTTTCTTAAATGAACGTTTGTTTAGGCGATTGTCACATCCAGGCTAAAACTCATCCCAAAAGTTGACGTTTATCCGATTTAGTTTAACGCTACGGCTAAATGCTAAAAGGTAGTCAACGCGGCCTTAGAGCCAACAGCGCCTCTATAGCGGCCAGAATGAGTAATTACAGTCACATTGTGGCAATTTAAGCTTTGAAAACCTGCAATCTGCTGGTTAAAAGTATGAGAACAAGAAACATTTACACAGAATAGATGCTAAACCCTCTGCATTTATTTTAAAACAACATCTTTTAAAGTTATTCTGTGCACTCCAGTTTATTTTAAATGAAAAGTTTAAAATAACAAACAAAAAGCATCTGCTGACTTGATTTTCACAAAAATCAATAGCAGAACAAATTTGAGGATGTCAAATAACAACAAATTAATAAAAATCACTGATTTTTATTTGGAATAACATCTGTAATGTTATGTTGAGCATACAAAAACTCCAGTTTATTTTAAATAAAAAAATATTTAAAATAACAAACAAGAAATCCTATTTTCACTCCTGATAACTGTCAAAATACAGCAAAACAGTTTAGCCAAACTGCAATACATCTTTTTAAGGCATGATGGAGCAGCTTCCTGGGAACATTTTAGTGTGAATATTGCATTTATTTCAAATCTTTTAAAAAGTGTTTGAGTAAGTAAAACGAAAATCATGCTTGTGTTAGTTAGTAACTGTTGTTAAAAAATAAGTTATATATAAAGTTAACACTGCAAGAGGGCATTTAACTTTTACAGGTTCATTAAGGGTAAGTCCTGAAAGAAGGTACCTATGAATAGAAATACTTATTACACGGTGAAACACTTAAACCACACAGCTGGTTAGTTTGATTGACTCAGTGCTACATTAAAAGTGAAGATTTATTTGCACACATTAAAATACGAACTGTCTTATTGATTTTCACAAAAATCAAAACAAAGATGGAAGTTCAAGAAGGTGCGCGTCCAAGGCTCATACAGTATGTGCCTCTAGTAGACTCATACATCACAGGGTACCAAGAGGGACCCCGAAGCCGAGGACCTGCTCCCCCTGCACCTCGCACAGAGAGAAAATCTCTCTCATTGTGTGGTGACTACTTAGCTGCCCGTAATGTCTTGCAGAAAAAGATGAACATCCTTTGCGTTTCTTTGACAGAATTTTCAAGGCGTATTCAGGCGACATAAAGGAACCGGGACTTGAAGAGCAGACGCTTTTCAAATCTGTTTTCAGAAATAATCTAATCTCTGATATTAGATTCAAGTTGCCATTGTACACCTGGTGTCAATTAGAAGTAACATCTTTGGATGAAATCAAACAGGGTGCTGTAACGGTTTTTGAGGCTCACATGCAAAGCAAGACACCCTCTGAGGTGTGCCCAGGTCAAAAGGTCGTATCCCAGTCGCTAAAAATAGAAGAGGTTCTCTCTCCTATAGAAAGCGAGAATAAACACTGTCGTATTAAAGGCCCTCTGACCTCAGAGGAGATGGAGAACATACGTCGGTTGTTAGAAAGGTTGGATAATGCAAGCAAGAATAAACAAGATTTTCAAACTGACAAACAACGAAAGGTTGGTGCCAGCTGGAACAGTGACTTACAATGGTTTAGAGGGAGCCCCGCTCCTGGAGCACCTCAGATTGAAAAGTCTGAGACAAGCGATGAACCACAAAAGGTAGGTGTTCACTCTTTAAGAGACCCAAAATGGTTCAGAACGAACCAGGTGGGTGAAAACCAAGGTCTACCGGTGGGTGAACTTCAAAAGAAATTGAAGTATGAGGACCTAAACTCATGTAACAATGCGTGGTCCCAACAGAAACCCCCGAGCCTCGGAACTGCACCTCCCGCGCCTCGAACGGAACAGTTCGAGACATGCAAAGTGTCACGAATGTCCCAGAAAAATGGCCAAACACCTCTATGCTCGGAAGAGACAGAGGAAGTAAGTAGTTTGTTAGTAGATTTGAATGTTACAGTGCTTGACCAACCTGATACAATGAGTGACGTTATCATTGATAATGACACTATCAACATTGACCTACCTGGAGCAATGTGCAGCACTATCTTTCACAAAAACTCAGAGCTCACGGTTAACAACAATAACATCGACACAGATGCCACAGATGTTGACAATAAATATGTTGACAGCAAACAGAATGCTGACAGTCAACAAGATCCTGAAGGTCATGACGGTGTCTGTCTAACAGATGGTATCGCAGAAGGCACGGATGACTCCCCAACCGAGGGCACAAGCCCGGTAAGTGAACCTTCAAATACAGGTGAGGCAGAAGAGACACAACAGTTGGACCAGACTCTGGCCCAACATGCGAACCTCCTCTGTGAGCTGGAACATTCAGCACTCACTGAACACTACCTACCACAGGTAGAAGAAGGTGTGGAGATCCACGGATCCTACACCGAAGACGCTGTACTGTCCTCTGGGACAGATAAATCGGCAATCAGCCAAGCTTTCGATGAAACCTTGGTTCAAGAGCATTTGAGTCTAGAACTAATCAGAAATGACACAGTTTCTACAGACTCAAAGAGCCCCTCTTCAGACAAAGGGGGGAAACGCTCGCACACCAACAACAGTGACCCGTCGCAGTCTGAACAATCAGACACACCTGCGACTGTGCCGACAGTTGTGACACACCTGAATTACACAGAAAGAGGTAAACGTAAGAAGAAACGTT
>JBBPBX010075904.1:0-17243 GCA_038048925.1 Garcialebias charrua | reverse complement strand
GATGTTGTCTGTACCGGGGCTTGAACCGATCTTCCGATCACAAGCTCACCTTCTTAACCTCTGCACCACCACTCCCAGATTCTTGTGTTTTTAAAACATGTAATCTACAATCTACCAGCTAAGCATTGATCATCTGAGTGACTACTAACATTTTATGCAATCACTTGTCATTGGACATGATTCCAGGCTGATTTAAGAACATGTTAATGGGTTAAATAAACAAAGAAGTAATGTACGGCAGAGGAGATAAATAACATGTAATCTATTCATGTTTCACTAATAAGAACTCTTGTCATAAATTATTAATGACAGAATTAGAGTTCTTAAAGCTCATTACAATTCAAAGTAATCAACGGTGAATTTCGCTGTGATTAATTGTCCGCGATGGTGGAGTCACCTCTTGCACTGACGGTTGCAACGTAAACACATCCAAGATCAGCTGCTGGAGGACACACACACACAAACCCACACACACACACACAAGTCACTTAGTGCACGCTGAACAGGCAGAAACAATGATTTTGTAAAATGCTCAGAAACAAAACAATTACTTTAAGAAACCTACACATGCTAAACCCGAGCTTAATGGCTTTTTGCATCGCTGTTGCTAGGCAACTGCAAACTAGCTGGCGGCTTGTTGTCCGTCTCCCGTCCAGCTGTTGTTTTTGTGTGTAAGGTGGATGTGATTTGGCCACAAAAATAATACTTGAACTAGAAAAACGGTTATTATTCGGTTCAGACGCACTCTTCGATGCAGCCGATGAACAGAAACGAGAAGCGACACAAGACAAAATGTGAGTTTGATTTGATTCAACTCGGGGAAGCTTAGGGCTCTCTTCCCAAAATACAAGACGCCTAAAGCGCAGAAATGCAAGATTCAGCACATCCAGGAGCAAACACAATGTTTACGAGGCCCTGGGCAAGCGTATATTGGTGAAGCCATCCTTCCCTTTTATTGTCCCACTTCACTTCACTGCCACTTCACAATGACTCTGACTTGTAACTTCGTCTGAGTTCTTTTGTGCTGTTAAAGTCTGACACTGGCTCGTATTTCATCTTTTAACAAACATCTTCAGTCAACAACAAGCGTGGATATTAAAACATCAGAGGCTGCAGCTGATGCGTATCTCGTCCATGTTGCCTGCATTCCTGCCTCCAAATGCTAACAGGACAAGAATGGTTGCATTTTGTCACTATCCTGTAGGGCTGTGTAATGATATCGATTTTGCGATATATATTCATCCGCAAGTATCGTAACATCCAACTGTCACCCTGCTCACTTTTTTTTTTTCAATACAGATACAGTTACAATTATAAGAATGTGAACAAAAAGAACAAGGGAAAAGATAACAAGAACAAGGAACACAGATTTTTTTTTTACTATGCCAGGGGGGTGCCAGGTTTCTACAATGAGTACATAAAAAAAAATTTTTTTTAATGTATACATTAAATATAGTCAAGGAGCTACAGCGTTCGAACGTGTTTATAGCTTTTTTGTTGTTACTCTTAGAAATGGTGCATAAATATAATTCTATTTCTTTAATTAAACCTGGAAAAAAAGGCAAATATGATGAAAATTTGCATTTGTGAATATGGTATTTGCCAAATATTATAATTAAATTAATTGCTAGTTTTTTTAACATTACTATTTTTTTCGTGAAAGCCAAAAATAATGTGTTCATATCTTAATGAAAAATTTGAATCAATATTACAGATGATAAAATTATTACAATGCTTCCAAAATGTCTTTATGATATAACAATTCCAGAATAAATGACTGATTGTTTCGGAGTGCTCTTTGCAAAATTTACAGTTGGGGTCAATTGTTTTAATATATTTCTTCATGAATTGATTAGTAGGATATATTCTGTGTAACAGTTTAAAGGAGACATCTTTCATTTTGTTGTTTATCATCAGTTTCTGATGAAGTGTCCACACATTTTTCCATTGTGAATCAGGGACAAAGTTTCTCCAGTAGAAGACAGATGAGGGGATAGAATAAATAATATCCTGCTGGAACAGGGCACGGATAATTCTGTTGTTCCTACATGTTGAAGAAAAGCAAGCTTTACCAACAGTGGTATCAGTTACATTCAACAAGGATTTCTTTTCATCTAAAACTGCTCACTTACTGCTTGCTTCGCCGGGAGAGTGATTAGGTAATCCAGCCACTAGTGTCGCTGTAGAGCATTTATGCCAAGTTGTATGAAGAATGATGTATGAGAATGTAGCTCACTTGGTCTGCAGAGTAGACTTTCTGTTTAGAGTTCACTTATTAGTCAGGGTCTATCTATACAGGCCTTAAGCTGCTCTGCTAAGATGGGTGCATTTGAAGTTAAATGTTCTTCATTACTTGAATTATAGACTGTTTTGGAGAAGTCATATTACTGTTTACTTACCAAGCACTTAGAGTGATTCCTTCAGATGTTAAGTGTCGAGGTTAAAAAGGTTTCAAACTATTCAGAGCAGGGCACTTGGTGCACTTTATTTACTTTACAAATGCATGTAAGCTACAGTTTTTACTGTTTCAATTGAAAGAAACTTGTTTTCTCACCACTTCTTTGATTCATTTTGTCCAGCTGTCGACTTTAATTCTGTGTCCATGTCCAACCAGAGCCAGGTATTGTGTAGTTGGGCTTTTGATCAGTTTTCAGTTAAATTAATTCAATCCAAGTCTATAACAGTCACAAAATGTCCCCAAAATCACTCTGTCCCTCTAAAATCTTTCAGAAAATCGCAAAAGTGTATTGAATTGTATCGTTTGCTGAATATTGCAATATATATCGTATTGTGAGCAGAATATTGTGCATCGTATCATATTATTATATTATTATATTATTGTATCACTTCAGCCCTACTATGCTGGTTATCTCAGCTTGAAGTGGAGTTGCCTTCATTGTAATTATCATTAATGTTCGTGATTCTGCATCATCAGCAAACCTTGTGCCAGAAGCAGATTGCAGGGCTTCTGAAGCAAAGAAAGATTTTACCTTTAGGATTTTACCTGTTTGCTTCTAAAATAACTTTTTTTTTTCATTTGGCCAAATGAAAACTCAATTTGTAGGTTTGCCAAAAGCATTGCCTTTTGTAATTCATTGTTCAACCTAAGACAATTAGCAACTTGCTGCTGAACTGATGTTTTTTTTCCAGGAGCTGGAGAAGAAAAATGCATGCACTGGAGCTATGTAAAAGGAGTGGAGGTGTCTGTATCATATGGCCAGAAGCATGGCAGATAAGCTATTTTTTACTCTGTGGTGATATGCCAATGTTGTGTTTGCAGCTTGTTCCACCTGCTATAAAAACACATTAATATTCTTTCAATGCAGCGCTCAGAAAGATTTGTATGTGTTGATCTGCTCTTCTGGTTTCAAGATAACAAGACTGTTATGTTCATGCTTAATGCTACTTTTAAATTTCTCACAGGTTTTGTTGAATCGCACAGACATTTCTGGAGAATAATTGCCGTCATGAAAAAGTTTCAGATGGGTTTTAAACAGTACTGAAGTGCTGAAATGTCTCTGTTAAGAATTTCAGATACTTTTTATTTAACTGGTAATTGGGTGAATTTGGCTGTTTTGATTTTTGTAGGTCTGAGTGCTTTTTTCTACATTTTGGAGGGTTCGCATATACAAAGTATCAGCTTGAACAGGCTGCAAAAATATTCATAATTCCACAGTTTTTCTACAAACAGGGGTTTTGTTTCAGTCAATGTAGGTGAATGTCTGTCAGCCCAATCAGTGCTTTAGTGAAGTCCCTCAGGATTCACCTCTAGGCCCTATCCTGTTTTATTCCGCAATGTCTTATGAGCTGATTTCTTAATAACTATTGTTCTTCCTACTGCCTTTCTAATAATATTTGGATCTTTCTTCCCATTAAATCAAAACTAATGATTACTTGTGTAGCAATACGAAGGAGAGAGATGGAGGAAGAAGGGGTGACACTTTTCTCATTTACATTAGTTTTATTTATTTAGCTCTCGTTAAAGAGGGGCAACCCTTTTAAGCTGTTTAAAAATCACCAAGGCATAGACAAATTGAAATGTTCTTAATTTCAGTAAAAAGAAACACTGAAGTCATCTTGTTTGATAATTAGATTGTCCAAATACCAGTGTTGGGAATGTTACTTTTAAAAAGTAATTAATTATAGTTACTAGTTACTTCTCCCAAAAAGTAACTGAGTTAGTAACTGAATTACTCCCCTATAAAAGTAATTAGTTACCAGGGAAAGTAACTATTGTTTGTTTGATTGGTTTTAGTTTAGATATATCTACGAATTTAAAGTAGAATTGCAAAGACAGGTATGTATTTAACACAAAACTTTTAATACTTACTGCACCTCAACAGAACATGACTGGTTGACATACTATACTTCAAGTTTTTTCTTCATTACAAAAATACAGTTTAACAAAATAATATAACAATTGTGTTTTTAGCTCTATGTACGCACTGTACTGTTCAAGTGTTGATAACGGGAGCATGTTTTCAACAACATACCTGCCTATCAATCTGTTTAGTTCATTCTGCGTCACAAGTTTCTGTGAAGCTGGAGCAAAAAAATCCACCTTTAACTGCTTGGACGGCGTAGCTCCGCATTCTTTGTTAGCAGAGCTCACGTTAGCCACACCTGGTCTGCTATCTGTTATGATCCAGCGTGGTGTGGGAGGGGGTGAGTCCAATGGTGCAGATGGACACTCCGAGACACGAGTAAAAAGTCAAAAATACTTTAATAACAAAAACTCAAAAGCTCAACTGTGGCTTAATACAAAAACTTCAACACGAGGAGTTGTACTCACAAAAACCAAGGAGCTGCAAAGAACACGACACACCAGGAAGGAAGATGAATGGCCCGACAAAGACATGCACACAAATGCAAACTTATATACACAGCCTAATTACCTAAATCATACACACCTGAGACAGACAACATGCAAGACAAGGTGATGGGCGGAAGGAGACGACCACCAGAGGGAGCCACATCCTTACAGTACCTCCCCCTCAAAGACGCCCCCAGGCGTCCCCAAGGAACACCCCCAACAACCAGGGCGGGCACGAAGGAGAACACAGGGACAGGGGAACAGGACAAGGGACAAAAAGCAAAACACAAAGCCAAACTTGCAAAAACCTAAACCAGACCTAAACACAGACTAAACCCAGGAAACTAACAAGCGCCAAAACGTCAAACGTAGAAACGTCGGACGGAGTGACGTCATCGGACGTAGCGACGTCATCGACGCAGCGACGTCATCGACGCATCGACGTGGAGACCCTCCATCGATGCGGAGGCGTCGGAAGAGCGAGGACCCTCTGCAGCAGTGATGTCACCGGCGCGAGGACCCTCCGAAGACAGTAGAGGCGTCACCTGGCGCGGGAAACCCCTGCAGACGTCGAGGCTTCAGCGGCGTGAGGACCCTCTGAAGCGAGTAGAGGCGTCGTCAGCGCGTGAACCCCCTGTAGACGCCGAGGCATCAGCGGCGCGAGCACCCACGAAGCAGAGGCGTCACCAGCGCGGAGACCCTCCGAAGAACAGTAGAGGCGTCATCAGCGGCGCAGGGACCCAAGGCGTAGAGGCTGACAGCGGCGCAGGACCTCTGCAGACGGCGAAACCTCAGCGGCGCACTCCGGCACCAGACGGCGAGGAAAAAACAGAACGGGCAGGTGAGAAAAATAAAGTCTGAACTGGGTGTGATCCATGTACTGATGAGAACAGAGACTGCAGGAGGTGGAAAAACTAACGGAGACTGTAGCAGGCATAAGAGCGGCCGCAGGAATTGCAGCTGCAGGGACCACGTTTGTGACGGCTGCTCCCTTCGAGCGGAAACCGTCACCTTCTGCCTCTGGAAGTTCCGCCCGCTGGACTCACTGTTTATGATTGGGCCATTACTGTTATGATCCAGCGTGGTGTGGGAGGGGGTGAGTCCAATGGTGCAGACGGACACTCAGAGACACGAGTAAAAAGTCAAAAATACTTTAATAACAAAAACTCAAAAGCTCAACTGTGGCTTAATACAAAAACTTCAACACGAGGAGTTGTACTCACAAAAACCAAGGAGCTGCAAAGAACACGACACACCAGGAAGGAAGATGAATGGCCCGACAAAGACATGCACACAAATGCAAACTTATATACACAGCCTAATTACCTAAATCATACACACCTGAGACAGACAACATGCAAGACAAGGTGATGGGCGGAAGGAGACGACCACCAGAGGGAGCCACATCCTTATACTATCGTCATCAGTATTGTCAACAGCAGTGTTTTTAGCCACCAGTTTTGTTGAACCATGTGCAGTTGTGAGATGCTTCATCAGATTAGAGTTGCTTACGACGGACGTAGACAAACACTTCGCCCCGGGACATAATGTACACTTCACATGCATGTTCTTGCCTTTTACCTCAAGGAGAGTAAAGTAGTGTCTGTATTTCCACTTTGAAAACCCAAACTTTCCATCCAGACTCACCATTGCTGCAGGACTTCTGCTAACTTTTCAGATTTGGAGCTGCAGCGTGTGGTTTGTTTGTGAGTGAACTGAAGAACATAACCTCTGATTGACTTACCTCTACCTGTTACTCTACCTTAGCCAATCATCATCATCCTTTATATGATTGTTTCACCCCTCCCTCCTACCCTCACCAAGGAAAAAAGTAAACAGCTTACGAGAGCCAGAGCGGAAGACAAAATAACGTACCCCATTTAGTGGTCGTAACGGTAATGGCGTTGTAACGATAGACATAGTAACTACTTAGAGTACCCGTTAATGAAAAAAATAACTCTGTTTGTAACGCCGTTTATTTGTACTCCGTTATTCCCATCACTGCCAAATACTAAAGAACCTCGTCTTGATGTAATCCTTTTTTTTGTTAGAAATGATGGTTGATTTTTAATAGCTAAATTATTTCTTGCTGGTTTATTTGTTCTTGCGTTCAATCAATAGAGTTGTCAAAACAAGTTTTTTTTTTTACAACCTTTAGTCAAATAGTCTTATATCTTTAGCTAAAACAGAAAAAACATTCAGGTTGTTTTTTTACGCTAGAACAAATTATTGCAATTTCTTGAATGTGGGCATAGATCAGTCATGGTCTGCAGCTGGTACAAAACACTGTCATTCTTTTTTTTTTTTTTTCTTTTTTTTAACAGGAACAAACAAATATATAACACCAGTTCTGGCCTCTTTCCACTGACTTCCTGTCCATCACAGAATGGTTTAGGATTTTATTGTTTCACTTTCAAAGTTCTTGCCCTGTTTTATCTGCAGGATCTCTTACATCGTCTGACTTCTTTTACAGCATAGAATTAAACAATCTGAGCAAAACACAAAAGTAGAGATGTGTGCACTTTAGCGGCTGCTGCTTTTATTTTATTTTATTTATTTAAATGCGTGATACAAAAACAAAAAACATACCAGAATCTGCTAAGAAAGATCAACCTCTATGCATGCATGTTTTTCTTCAACAGAAACTTGATAACTTATTTTGTATTGTGTTTTAGTTTGTAATTTGTTGGGATTGAGTGTGTTTGGTTTTTGCATGTGTATGATTATTTTATTGTTCTTAGTTTGACTATTTTTGCTGCAACAAACATTGTGGTGCACCTTCTGTTTATTTGGAAAATGCTATATAAAAAGAACAGACAATGACATAGAAAGCTGGTAAAATTCTTGCAAATGAGAGATTCAATTAAGATTTGAATTCAAATGTGATTCCTCTAATCAAGAATATATAAAAAGGGGTGTGGGAAGATTAAAAAGGCAGCATAACATGCATGTTTTTGGTCTGTGGGAGGAAACCGAAATGAGATTTGCCTGGTTAATAATAATAAAAACATATGTGTCTTTTTATTTTTTTTACATGTCTTAACCTGTATCAAGTGTTGTTTTCAAGTGCATCAACAAACAACCTAGTTCCCATCATGGGACATTAAATGATCAAAGTTCATGCTCAATCATCAGTCATGAACTTTGATGTCTTGAACCACTTTGGCTGTGGCTGCCTGCCTGGGAGGAGTCGACAGGGGACAGGACAGCCCCCAGAAACCATCTTATCACCAGGAAACTGGTTGGTCCACTAAAGAAGTGTACTGCTTAGTGGGGTAAACAGTTTACTTGGGACTCCTCAGACTGATGAAGCCCTCTGGATAGAGGGTGAAACGTTTTACCACAAAATAAACTGTCCAGATTATCTGATTGACCTTTAATGGACATTAAATGATGCTTGTTTGTCCATACTGTGTACATCCAGGTGTCCTTTGGTGTCAAAACCCCCGACAATCAAATTTCACAAACAGTATGTTTATTAAGTTAAAACCAAGAAGATTAAAAGGTCATGAGAGGACAGCTACAGAGCTGTATTTCAGCGTCCTCGTTTTGTTTCCTTACACTCCCTGTTTACATTCAGCTTTACTCACTCTTTCACTGGGTTGTATCTACATGTCCCAACCACTGGATTATGTTTAGGCTTCACAATGTTAATCCAGCTTTTTGGAAAATGACACAAAATACAGTTTGACAACTTGAACTGCCACTTTGGAAACTGATGACAAAGTCTTCCCTACGCATTCATCTGTGATGCCAAGGCTTCAGACAGCATTATGTGACGCTGTCAGAGTCAGATCAGACTGAGCAAACAGTATATTTTCAAAGATATGTGGAGACTGACAACTCATTGGTGTCACGGCTGGTAGGATCCTGTCACAAGATAGTCTCTGACGTAAAACTGAAAGTTATGCACCATAACTCATGTCCCCTGAAGGAAGGGAACGAGGTGCAACATACTTGCTATGGGAATTGCGCCCCGTGTGATAACCTGAAGGAATATACTCACGCCTTTACGGCTAGGCGCGTCACCGCCGCACCAGAGGCCCTGCCCTCTGGTTACTTAAGCGGCGTGCGCCCCTCCATCTTCCTCTTGAAGAGTGCACTTCACCGAGCTTTCAGCATTGAAAAGGGCCAGTTATGTTGCACCTCGTTCCCTTCCTTCATGGAACATGAGTTATGGTGCATAACTTTCAGTTCTCTTTCAGTCATGTTCTCTCGGTGCAACATACTTGCTATGGGAACGTAATCCATTCACGCCCTTGAAATGCTCAGTAAAATGCATGCTAAGGAGAACGTCTGCCTCTGATCAGTAGGCATCCCAAGGTTACTTTCTACTGAATGTTAGAAAGAACAGCCTGAGTGACGTCACCTGCAGTAACATCCAAACTGTAATGCCTTGCAAAAGTATTCAAGGAACTCCAATTCGCAGCAGCGCAGATGTCTGCAACTGGTATACCCTTGAACAATGACCAGGAAGTGGCAAGGCCCCTAGTGGAGTGAGCGTGCACTCCAGAGGGTGCCTGCTGACCTTTACTACTGTAGGCCCTTTTAATGGCCTCAGTCACCCAGTGTGAGAGGCGTTGTTTTGATAGGGCTCTCCCGGTAGCAGGTGCTGCAAAGCAGACAAACAGTTGGTTTGTTCTTCTCCATTCGGCTGTTCTCTGCATGTAGGTGCGTAAAGCCCTCACTGGGCAGAGAGCCTGTAGCCTTTCCTTATCCTGGTTCAGGACAGAGGCAGGTGGAAAAGAGGAAAGATCAAAGTCTAGACTCCTATAGTTCAGGGTCCAGACCTTGGGGGTGTATGTGGGATTAGGCCTCAGTGTGACCTTTGACCCGTCTGGGGCGAATCTGGTACACATTGGATGCACAGATAATGTGTGGAGGTCACCCACGCGTTTCACCTAGCAAAGTGCCAGGAGTAAGGCCGTTTTATAAGATAGTATATCTATCGTAGTCTCACTCAATGGCTCAAATGGGAGGTCGCATAGAGCCCCCAAAACCAAACCGAGGTCCCAACCAGGAGTCAGGATCCTGCTGGGTGGTTTAGATCGAAGGACACCCTTCATAAATCTTATTATGATTGGGTGTGCTCCAGGTGTCCTGTTTCTCCAGCCTTCATGACAAGCAGAAATAGCTGAAAGGAAGACTTTAATCGTTGAATGAGAACAACCCTTTTCCAGGAGATCCTGAAGGAAGGTCAAGATTTGGACCAGGTTGCATGCATAAGAAACAATATTTCTTTCTGAGCACCAGGCCTCGAAGATACGCCATTTTTGGGCGTATAAAGATTGTGTTGACCCTGCACGAGCATTTTGTGTGGTTAATACCACGTTTTCGGGCAGGCCTGTCGCCATCAGCCTGTTTCTTTCAGCTGACAGACTGAGACTTCTGGCAGTTTTTGGCCTGGGTGGCCGCAGCGCCTCCTCTGGTGAACCAGGGGCCAACAGCCCCTGGTTGTCCACCAAGTTTGGGAGAAGGCCGCTTGTCCCTGAGTTGTCCTGCTCAGGGATAATTGAGGACGGGTACAACCTGTCATCTCCATTAGACAGTTTTGGAGGAGAATTATTCTTATCCTCCTCCAAATTATGGGGCTGCAGACCACGTAGGCGAGCAGACCTCCTTACTCCAGTCCTTCTAGTGGAGTGGCCTCGACCATTGGCCCTTGGCTTCGATGAAGCTCTGGTGCCAGGCAAACTGGCCGGATCCCGAATAAATTTTAAAGACAGTTTTGGATCAGCACGTAGAGGCAGGTCACGTGCTGCCTGACTGTTGCATGAGTTTTGCGTGTCCCTCGTTAATAACAAAGGAGCATTCGCCACACAAAAACGTGGGGGGGTTCCTTTCAGTCTTGGTGATAAAGAGTGCAGTTCCCCTCGAACAACAGGAAGAGGAATCTGATTACGTTCAGACTTGTTTTTGTTTGCAGCCAGCTGAACACAGCTTCCTTGAAGGTGTGAAGCTTTAAGCTGCATGAAGGCGCCTGAAGCAGCCCCCCCGTCGAGAGACGTTGTCGACTCGGCTCCTTGAGCTGCGGCCACGTCACGTGCCCGTCTGTTTGGTGTATTGGCTGTCTCGCCATTGATAATGGGGCGAGAGCCTAAACACGTGACCCTCCTCACCTGCCTCTGTAAGGGGCAGGGAGGGTGTTTACAGACGCCACTGTGTCTGCTCACCGCAGATGAAACAGAGGCAGTCTGCCGGGGCTTATTAAATATTCTAACACCCCGTGAGCCGTAAGGAAGGGGGGGAGAAAAAAAACCTCCCTTTATGACGACATGCAGGTCAGAAGGATCTGCTTTGCTGGGAGAAGTTGTGTGTTGTTGTTGTTTTTTTGTTTGTTTTTTTGAGTCAGTAAAACAGAAAATTGCTGTTTCATGATTTTATTTGTGCTTACGTGACATGACTTATATGATTTTAAGTCACTCACAGCAAAGAGGGCATGATTGGTGCATGCTGAGAACAAACCAGCTTTTGCAGGCCCGGATTATCAGCAGGGCCGACTGGGCCCAGGCCCAGGGGGCCATGCTCACCATGGGGTCCACCGCAGGGAGCCCACTGCAGTTTTGGGGAAGACTGAGCACCTGTCAGTGACTGAGCACCTGTCAGTGACTGAGCACCTGTCAGTGACTGAGCACCTGTCAGTGACTGAGCACCTGTGGAGGAAGTGGACGCGGGCACACCTTGGCTGCCGCTGCTCCTCGCACTTTTTGCTTTTTGAAGCCTTTTTTATTACTTTCTGCTGTTTTTTTTCACCGAGCCTTGTTGGACATTTCTACCTTTCTCGACTGCAGAGTGCGACAGGCGTAAGCCTGTGTACAGCACCTGTACAAGCTGACGCGGACATTTCTACCTTTCTTTGAACCTTTCTACCTTTCTTGAACGCAGAGTGCGGCAGGCGCAAGCCTGTGTACAGCACCTGTGTGAACGGACGCGGACATTTCTACCTTTCTTTGAACATTTCTACCTTTCTGTGATTAAGTTTTGTGTTTTAGTTAGTTAGTTTTAGAGCAACTGTCTTTTCTGACTGCGTTGTGGATCTGCAAACATTATAAGTTGCCGGTCAAAGCAGATGACCGCTTGTCCTGAGCCTGGTTCTGCTAAAGGTTTCTTCCTTCTAAAAGGGAGTTTTTCCTTTCCACTGATGCCATTGTGCTTGCTCAGGATGGGAGATCGTGGCGAAGCCAAGATTTGACTTGTTTGCTGGAGTCATTAGATAGAAAACTTTACTAGTCTAACCGGAATTTTAATAGTAGGAGCTGCTAGCTCGCGCTAGCTTCAACACGAATTTAGCTTCAAGAACCACGTAGCTGCACTTATTGTTCGCTTACCTGCTGCCTCTCTCAACTTCCTGTGTCCTCTGGACTGTTCTGGACTCTCTCCTGTACTCCTTCAAGGTAATGCTCGTTCGAGTTTCATCTCTCTGCTTCTTGTATATCTTTCTCGGAGCCGTGGGCCTGCTGCTAGCGGCTAGCTCTGTGCTAGCCCCCACCGGCTCGTGGATGTTGACGTATTCCGCTTCGCAGTTGTTTGAACTTAACAACTGCTCCATTCCTCTTTCTATTTCCACCATCAAACAACTGGGACTTCTGCGTAGACCTCGTTACATCCATAGAAGCTCTCGAAGGAAAACCGTTTATTCTCAAGCGAACTCGGATTCGATTAGTGCTGTCTGGGCTGAAAGACGTGTCGCACCTCCACGACGTCATCAGAACGCTGCGTCTGTAGTCCCTTGTAGTCCACAGCTCACAAAGTGGCAAGGAAAACGTGGAGTGGACTTCAGTCTGCTGAAACCGGTTCAAAAGGCTTCAACACCAACTGGTATTAAATTAGAACTTTTCAATGTGCAGTCACTATCCAACAAGTCATGTTTAATTCATGATCACATTCTGGAGAAGAACTTGGACCTCATGTGTCTTACAGAGACGTGGCACCAACCAAATGTGTTCAGTTCTCTGAATGAGGCGTGTCCTTCTGGATACAGTTATCTGCAGAGAGCCCGCAGCACTGGCCGCGGTGGTGGTCTGGCTGTAATCTACCGCAGTAATTTAAAATTGTCTCATCTGTCTTCTCAGGACTTTTCCTCTTTTGAATGTCTGGCTTTCAGCTTCAAAGCCCCACTCCTGATGAATGTTATATTAATTTATAGACCTCCCAAACCACATGTTTCATTTAACTCAGAGATGCATGACCTCCTCACTTTTTTCTGCACCTCCCCTGTGAAGACTATTTTTCTTGGCGACTTAAATATCCACGTGGACAATTCTTCTTCACCTCTGGCAACAGATTTTAAGTCTCTTCTGGACTCTCTTAATCTCACTCAACATGTTGACGCCCCTACGCACAGCAGGGGGCATACTCTGGATTTGGTGATTACAGACACTGTACTCATCAATAACTTATCTGTATATGACCTGGGTGTCTCAGATCACAGGGTCATCTCCCTGGAAGTGCCTTCCTCTTCGCCTGCTTCAAACCCAAAACGACCCATCCAGTTCCGTGACCTTAAAAACATTTCCCTTGATGTTCTGTCTGCCGATCTTCACACCCTGACCGCTGTCAATCATTCTTCTGCAGATGACTCTGTGGATTACTACAACCAATCTCTTCGGGAGCTCCTGGACCTACACGCCCCCTTAAAGACAAGACTGGTGTCTTTCTCGCGCTCAGCCCCTTGGTACACTGATGAGCTGCGCAAGATGAAGGCAACTGGCCGTGCTATTGAGAGACGTGTAAAATCATCTGGTCTGTCTGTGCATAAGCAGGCATATAAAGAACATCAGAAAGCATACGCCTATTCTCTTAAAGAAGCACGCTCCAAATATTATTCTAACATCATCAACACCTGCCCTGGAAACTCTAAACAGCTCTTCTCCACAATCACTCGTCTGCTTAATCCCATTAAGCAAACTCTTGAGGACTCTGCTCAAAAATGCGACCTGTTTCTTTCATCTTTTAAAACCAAAGTTGACAATATCAGATCTCAGCTCCACAACCTCCCCGTTCTCCGTGTGCCACCCACCCGTCTGCATTCTGGGACCCTAAACAGCTTTGACGAAGTTGTTCAGAGTGAGGTGGAGGCCATCATCAAGAAAATGAAGCCTTCATCCTGCGCCCTGGATCCTTTCCCCTCGTCTCTCATAAAAACCAATCATTCGGCAATAGGCCCACTTATCACTCAAATAATAAATCAGTCTCTACAATCTGGTCATGTTCCACTGCCTCTAAAAACCGCCATCATTAGGCCTCTTCTGAAAAAATCTAATTTGGATCCCGACATTTTTTCTAATTACCGCCCAATTTCACACCTCCCTTTTCTGTCTAAAGTGCTGGAAAAAGCTGTTGCTGCTCAGCTGCAGGATCACCTACAACAACACTCTCTGTATGAGAAGTTTCAGTCTGGATTCAGGGCAGCTCACAGTACAGAGACTGCATTGCTGAGGGTTACCAATGATGTCCTCTTGGCCGCTGACACTGGCTCTCCCTCCATCCTTGTCCTCCTTGACCTCACTGCAGCCTTCGACACTGTGGACCATAGTATCCTCCTCCACCGTCTTCATGTGGAGGTCGGTCTCTGCGACACAGTCCTGGACTGGTTCAAATCTTTCCTCTCCAATAGGCTGGAATGTGTTAGTCTTGGCAACGCCACGTCCCAGACAGTTGGTGTCTCCTGTGGTGTCCCTCAGGGGTCGGTTCTGGGGCCCCTGCTGTTTTCCCTTTACATGCTGCCTTTAGGTCAAATTATTAATCAGTTCAACATTTCTTTTCACTGTTATGCCGACGATACACAGCTTTACATCAGGACTGGAGCATCCTCATCTTCCACCTTGTCATCTCCATCTTCACTCACTGCCCTCTCTGCCTGCCTGGAGGCAATTAGGGCATGGATGAATCAGAACTTTCTTCAATTAAACTGCTCCAAGACTGAGGCCATACTGATTGGCACCCCTCACCAGGTACAAACATCTCCTATAACAACACTTTCCTTTTCTGGACAAGACATCCCCCTCTCCACCTCTGTTACTAATCTTGGAATAAAAATGGACTCCAATCTTACATTTGAAAATCACATTAAGCATCTGTTTAAAACTTGCTTCTTCCATCTTCGAAACATCTCCAGACTTCGCCCATCCCTAACTTTTTCCGATGCTGAGAAGCTCGTCCATGCTTTTGTCTCCTCCAGGCTCGACTACTGCAACTCCCTGTTTATTGGAATCCCTGGCAAAAACCTTCAGAAACTTCAATATATTCAAAACAGTGCAGCAAGGATCTTGTTGAGAGTTCGTAAATTTGAACATATTACGCCCATTCTCCATAACCTTCATTGGCTTCCTGTCGCCTACAGAATTCAGTACAAAACTGCTCTCATTACACATCAATGCTTACACGGAACTTCACCAGATTATCTGAAGGATATTCTTATTCCATACTCATCCACCCGCTCGCTGCGGTCACAGAACAGCAATCTCCTTCACATTCCGAGAACCAAATTAAGGACCATGGGAGACCGGGCTTTCAGTGTGGCTGCCCCCCGTCTGTGGAACTCTCTTCCTGACTGTCTAAGAGCCCCACAGTCTGTGGTTGACTTTAAGAGCGGCTTGAAGACCTTCCTTTTCGACCAAGCATACTCTGCCTCCTCATGATTCTACTTTTGATCTTGGCTGATATTGTTATTGATTTTAATTGTTTTATTATTTGTTTTATTGACATTTAATTCTGTTGCTCCTTGTAGCACTTTGAGATTTTCATTAATGAAAAGTGCGTTATAAATTGAATTCATTATTATTTATTATTATTATTATTAAGAAAGAAAATAAAATATCCTTAGATTTTAAATAGGGTTGGGCTTCGAGAATCGTTCGGAACCGGGACTAACTGTCCGGTTTCCCGGAATCGTTCAAAATATTAATTTGCGATTCCTATTTTCGATGCTAGTTAGCCGACCGGAAGTAGCCACCGCCGAAAACCAACGAAGAAGAATCCACCGGAAGTGTGCATCTGCGATCGAAAGCGTACTAATTAATAAAAAATGACCAGTCAGGTCAGTGCAGCACTTGCAATAATTTTCTATCATGCAAAGGAGGGTGGAGAAGTAAAATAGTGTCCCGTCTTTGACGCGCTCAACCGGATTATTTTCGCTTCGTATCCGACCGGAAGTACAGAGTGGTCCGTCTGCAAAACGCTCCGCCGAACTTTTCGCTGATCGCTACCTCTTTGGCTCCATGATGGTAAATAAATAAACTATAAACTACATCTCATACCAACATTAAGGCAGCTAACAAGTTATACTCCGCTTAAAGCGGTAAGTCAGCTCAATACAAACACGATGCTAACGTTAGCTCGTTTTTTTCTTCTTAGACAAACGACCTGAAATGGCTTCACTGTTCACCAGTGTCCAAGGTAAATACATCAGTGTAAACTCAACTGAATGAAGAGAGACACAGAACAGTTACAACAGCATATGTTGTGAAAAGCTTGCATCCCTTTTCAGATGTGGATTCAACTCCTGCCATGGATTGCACTTACATTGCACTCAAATCCAACACTTATTAACATTCTTAATCCATTTAAAGTTCTCTGTGTCTTTTAAAATGTTTTAATGTCTCTAGTTTTCATTATTATATAATTTCTGTTTATGTTCTCTTTCATTCCATTATGAATGAATGTCACAGTTTGAAGAATTATTGAATAGGTTAGTTAGGCAATAACAACAGAGCTAATAATTGTACACATTCTCAGTCTTAAAAATGATTTAATAATCTCTTTTTACTGATAATACTGATAAACCTGTTGTTTGTTTAGGAACTTCCTGCAGTCTGTCCAGAAAGTCTCCACTGGAGGAGCGTTCTGCTGAGGAAAGGGCACAACATAATTTCACAGCTCCATGTCCATGAAGAAACAAATGGAGAGAGGGCTGCAGATACCAGGACATCCCACCAGCTGTTCTGTCTGAGGATCCTGCTGCTGTGGTGGAACCAGGTTAGCCCATCAGTGGGAGTTCAGTAACATGACTGCAGCATCACATACTGGACAATATTATATGTATAATAATAATAATAATATATGTTGGTGAGTCCTCCATGTTGGCTCTAATCTGCCCTGTGAGAAATTCATAGTAAATGTAACAAAAAGGAAAAAGTTCATAGCATTAAATTCAAACAGAAGTTCAAATTATTCAATAATTTCCAGTGTAGTGGTGAACCATGTTTAATTATTGATAGTTATAAACAAAAGTGTACAATTGACACGTACAAATAAATACATAATTGTGAATTTACTTTACACTATGCAAACATACAACCTTGTCCATCTTTTAAAAAAATCACAGTTCATATAGGTAATTAATAAATACATTTCAAAATGTAGTTTACATACAATGCTATATATATATATATATATATATATATATATGTATATATATATATATGTATAT
>JBBPBX010075902.1:0-14189 GCA_038048925.1 Garcialebias charrua | reverse complement strand
ATATATATATATATATACATGTATGTATATATAATAATCTACTACTTACTACTTGTACCATTATCCCTACTTCAAAGTTTTCCACTTACCGTGAGACTTCAGGGTACGGATCCCCCACGATAAATGAGAGATTACTGTATATTTAAATATTTACATCTTTATGATGTCACCCCCACTGGCCCACAGGACAGAAAATCCCCTTGAAACAAACTTTAAGTGGTCCACGGACCACCAGCTGACAACCAGATTTGTAACAGGTTTTGCAGCTCAGGGCATGTTTCCTTTAGTGAGTGAAGGGACAAAACTGACTCTTTTAATCAAAAAGGTTGCAGATCTAAACTATGATCTATTCTAAACTATATCTGAGAATATGTGTTCCACCAAAGTGCTGAAGGCTGTACTGTTTGCTCCCAATCATGACTTTAATGCAACCAACGCAGGCTTACTGGACTGAATACTACACAGTGTGATCCCATTGAGTGACCAATAAATGCAATGTGGACCATTTTCTATATTTCTATACGATAGTTTGAGTTTACGTACCTGTATATCGGATCATGCATGATCAACATTTTGCTCTCATCCCACGTCCATTCTTTTCTCTGCGTATGACACAAAAAGTCATCCTTAACCACCGATATGATTTTATTGTATCAAATTTACTAGGAGCAGTTCCTGTTTGTTCAGAGTCAGAAAAAAATGTGCAAAAAATCCATTTTAGAGTTTATCAGTACTGTCTCACCTTCTGCTTTTTCCTGAGTGACACCTTGACTCCATCAACAGACACCGCAAGGCTGACCTTCTTCTTCTTGATGTTCTTGGCTTTGAATTCATACTGAGGAAGAACAGTACACCAGAATTACCATAACACATTAACCAGATCTGTGACAATGATGTTAATGGATCAAAATGTGTCATTTTTGCAGGAGGTGTAGATTTCAAGGGTTAAAAAATGCACAAGTGTAAATAAGGCCCTGTACACACGTAGCCTGGTATTTGAAAAACGAATATTTGCACACAAAAAATATCTCTGTCCATACATGTCCCAAGGCAGACAGGTCCTCGGTGAGGGACGAGACAAAGCGCAGCCCACAAGACCCCTTATGATGAATAATATAAATGGAAACAATGTTCCCTCGCCCGGACGCGGGTCACCGGGGCCCCACTCTGGAGCCAGGCCCGGAGGAGGGGCACGTTGGCGAGCGCCTGGTGGCCGGGCTTTCACCCATGGAGCTCGGCCGGGCACAGCCCGAAGAGGAGACGTGGGTCCCCCTTCCCATAGGCTCACCACCTGTGGGAGGGGCCAAAGGGGTCGGGTGCATTGTGGAATGGGTGGTGGCCGAGGGCGGGGACCCTGGCGGTCTGATCCTCGGCTACAGAAGCTGGCCATTGGGACATGGAATGTCACCTCTCTGGTGGGGAAGGAGCCTGAGCTAGTGTGTGAGGTTGAGAGGTTCCGGCTAGAAATAGTCGGACTCACCTCAACGCATGGCTCTGGCTCTGGAACCAGTTTCCTTGAGAGGGGTTGGACACTCTTCCACTCTGGAGTTGCCCCTGGTGAGAGGCGCCGAGCAGGAGTGGGCATACTTGTTGCCCCCCATCTTGGTGCCTGTACGTTGGGGTTCACCCCGGTGAACGAGAGGGTAGCCTCCCTTCGCCTACGTGTGGGGGGACGGGCTCTGACTGTTGTTTGTGCCTATGCGCCGAACGGCAGCGCAGATTACCCACCCTTTTTGGAGTCCTTGGAGGGGGTATTGGAGGGTGCGCCTCCTGGGGACTCCCTTGTTCTGCTGGGGGACTTCAACGCTCACGTGGGCAATGACAGTGAGACCTGGAGGGGTGTGGTTGGGAGGAACGGCCCCCCTGATCTGAACCCGAGTGGTGTTCTGTTGTTGGACTTCTGTGCTCGTCATGGATTGTCCATAACGAACACCATGTTCAGGCATAAGGGTGTCCATATGTGCTCTTGGCACCAGGACACCCTAGGTCGTAGTTCAATGATCGACTTTGTTGTCGTCTCATCTGATCTGCGGCCGCATGTCCTGGACACTCGGGTGAAGAGAGGGGCGGAGCTGTCAACTGACCACTACCTGGTGGTGAGTTGGCTCCGATGGTGGGGGAGGATGCCGGTCAGACCTGGCAGACCCAAACGTATTGTGAGGGTCTGCTGGGAACGTCTGGCAGAGTCTCCCGTAAGACGGAGCTTTAACTCCCACCTCCGGGAGAGCTTTGAACACGTTCCGAGGGAGGCGGGGGACATTGAGCCCGAGTGGGCCATGTTTCGCGCCTCTATTGTCGAGGCAGCTTATCGGAGTTGTGGCCGCAAGGTTGTTGGTGCCTGTCGTGGTGGCAACCCTCGAACCCGGTGGTGGACACCGGCGGTGAGGGATGCTGTCAAGCTGAAGAAGGAGTCCTATTGGGCCTTTTTGGCCTGTGGGACCCCGGAAGCAGCAGATAGGTACCGGCAGTCCAAGCGGCATGCGGCTCGGGTGGTTGCTGAGGCAAAAACTCGGGCGTGGGAGGAGTTCGGAGAGGCCATGGAGAATGACTTCCGTACGGCTTCGAGGCGATTCTGGTCCACCATCCGGCGTCTCAGGGGGGGAAAGCGGTACGCGACCAACACCATTTATGGTGGGGATGGCGTGCTGTTGACCTCAACTCGGGATGTTGTGAGTCGGTGGGCGGAATACTTCGAAGACCTCCTCAATCCTACTGGCACGTCTTCCACTGAGGAAGCGGAGCCTGGGGACTTTGGGTCGGGCTCTCCAATCTCTGGTGCTGAGGTCGCCGAGGTGGTTAAAAAGCTCCGCGGTGGCAAGGCTCCGGGGGTGGATGAGATTCGTCCTGAGTTCCTTAGGGCTCTGGATGTTGTGGGGTTGTGTTGGCTTACGCGACTCTGCAATATCGCGTGGACATCGGGGGCAGTTCCCTTGGATTGGCAGACTGGGGTGGTGGTTCCCCTATTCAAAAAGGGGGACCGTAGGGTGTGTTCCAACTATAGAGGGATCACACTCTTAAGCCTCCCTGGTAAGGTCTATTCAGGGGTTCTGGAGAGGAGGGTCCGTCGGATAGTCGAACCTCGGATTCAGGAGGAGCAGTGTGGTTTTCGTCCTGGTCGTGGAACACTAGACCAGCTCTACACCCTCAACAGGGTCCTGGAGGGTGCGTGGGAGTTTGCCCAACCAGTTTACATGTGCTTTGTAGACTTGGAAAAGGCATTCGACCGCGTCCCTCGGGGGGTTCTGTGGCGGGTACTCCGGGAGTATGGGGTACCAGGCCCATTGATATGGGCTGTTAGGTCCCTGTACGACCGGTGTCAGAGCTTGGTCCGCATTGCCGGCAGTAAGTCAGGCTCGTTTCCGGTGAGAGTTGGACTCCGCCAAGGTTGCCCTTTGTCACCGATTCTGTTTATAACTTTTATGGACAGAATTTCTAGGCGCAGCCAAGGTGTTGAGAGGATCCGTTTTGGTGGCCTTAGAATCGCTTCTCTGTTTTTTGCAGATGATGTGGTCCTATTGGCTTCATCAGCTCGTGATCTACAGCTTTCGCTGGAGCGGTTTGCAGCTGAATGTGATGCGGCCGGGATGAGGATCAGTTCCTCCAAATCCGAGGCCATGGTCTTGAGCCGGAAAAGGGTAGCGTGCCCTCTCCGGGTCGGGGAGGAGGTCCTTACCCAAGTGGAGGAGTTTAAGTATCTCGGGATCTTGTTCACGAATGAGGGAAAACTGGAGCGTGAGATCGATAGGCGGATAGGTGCAGCGTCCGCAGTGAAGCGGGCGCTGTACCGGTCTGTCGTGGTGAAGAGAGAGCTGAGTCAAAAGGCAAAGCTCTCAATTTACCGATCGATCTACGTTCCCACCCTCATCTATGGTCATGAGCTTTGGGTTATGACCGAAAGAACAAGATCTCGGATACAAGCGGCTGAAATGAGTTTTCTCCGCAGGGTGGCTGGACTCTCCCTTAGAGATAGGGTGAGAAGCTCAGTCATCCGGGAGGGACTCGGAGTAGAGCCGCTGCTTCTCCACATCGAGAGGAGCCAGTTGAGGTGGCTCGGGCATCTGGTTAGGATGCCTCCTGGACGCCTCCCTGGTGAGGTGTTCCGGGCATGTCCCACCGGGAGGAGACCCAGAGGAAGACCCAGGATACGCTGGAGGGACTATGTTTCTCGGCTGGCCTGGGAACGCCTTGGGATTCCCCCAGAGGAGCTGCTCCAAGTGGCTGGGGAGAGGGAAGTCTGGGCCTCCCTACTTAGGCTGCTACCCCCGCGACCCGACCCCGGATAAGCGGAAGAAAATGGATGGATGGATGGAATATTTGCACACAAAAAATATCTCTGTCCATACATGTTCGAATATTTAAAATGTTTGTCTACATGTCCCGTTTTTTTCACGACAGGGCGTTGTAATGAATATGCTGAACCCATAGGTGGCAGTGTAGTGCTGTCACAACCCTTAAACTCAGCCACACTTCCTGTTATTTATTTATTTATTTTCTTTCGTTTGTGTGGACAGACCGTGAGGTTGAACTACTATTAAATACCGTGTTGGAGTACAAAATTAATAAAACGCAGGAAAATGTCGACTGGGAATCATGTATGAGCAGGTATGTTGACTTTTTAGTGCTTTTTTTAGAGCATTGTGTGACTGTCAGCGCCGCTCCAGCTGGAGGCGTTGGAGCAGAAAGCTCCATTCTCAAAGTCCACACGCAGACTCGAAAGCGGAGAGTTCTCAAATCTTCACTTTGGCCGGAGTTTTGTTATTATTCGTTTATAGTTACATCAACTGGAGTTCACGTGTGGATGATAGGCCAAACCGCATGATAAACTGTTCGGTTTTACCGATAAACGGCTACGTGTGTACAGGGCCTAAATATTCTACTCTTGATTATGAAATGTATTCATGTTTTATTCATAATTTTTGAGAATCCATCTATCCATGCATTTGTTTATGCTTATCCAAGATTGGGTAGCAGAGATAACCAGTCCAGTAGACAAACAAAGTCCCCTCTCAAAAAGTGACTCTCCAGTGCTGCCTGGGAGATCCCAAGACATTCCCAGAAAGAAGAGGATATGTAGATCCAGATCTAATGTCTGAATGTAGATAAACAAATATTGCGAGAGATTTGCCTTTCATCTCAAAATTTTCTTCACTTCAACAGATCGGACCAACACTCTCACTGCCAGAGACAAAGCCCCGAGCTTTCGGTTCATCTCCTGCTTCATCCTGCCATCACTCATGAACCAGACGCTATTATGTGCCTTAAGCACATTGGCCCTCATGCACGAACCGTTCGTACGCACAGATTTGTTCTTAAACTGTGCGTACGAGTGATTTAGGATCATTTGCGGCATTCAACAATGTTTTCGTATCCTACGATTTTCTTCAGATACGAACAAAATTTACGAGTGGTCCGGACCTGTCGTATAATTTAGGAGCGTCAGTCTGCTGTCATCCAGACGGATCTTCTCCACGAATAACTTCATATTTCGTTATTTAGAAAATATTTTGGGTTTAAAAAAATCACGCACCATAATTATTCTTGACAATAGGTTATTCTGTTTGAATTAGAATTATAATTTTAAGTTTAATTTGTTTGGTGTGTCGCGCAGGCTTCAGTGAGTCGTGCGCTCCCCTTGGTCATCAAAGCCGCTCCTCATATTAACACCCAGGTACATAAAATTCCCATACACCGCCGCAGAACAAGTACGAATTAAGACTGATTTTCATGCTATTGCTGGACTGCTGTGCCAAACACCATCGGAGCAATAGATTATTATATCTGATTCGAAATATAACCTGCAGAATGTGGTTGCGCGATGACCAGGAGGTGCGCGCATGACACATTTGTGCTGCAAAACATGTTGGCACGCACGCAGCATGGCATTTATTGTCCATTCATCTCGCAGACTATTGACCACCTCCTGTCCGTGCTGCGGCGAGACGTTTGTTTGAAGCCATTTTCAGATCAAACCATTTATTCTTGATTTCTGATACTGTACGACCCACGGGACACACAGCATATGCACTACAATATTAATATGAAGTTAACTGTAGTTTCGAGACATTTTAAAATGCTTCTGTTCAAAAACACATCCGACACTTGCGGGGGGTGGGGGGTAGCGGTGCGCTCTTCTGAATAAGTGAAACTATAATGTAACACAGTACACTAAAATTAGAGATATTTGACCATCCGACACTTGCGGGGGGGTGGGGGGCAGCGGTGCGCCACGGCTCTTCTGAATAAGTGAAACTACACAGTTGTTTACACTAACATTAAAAATATTTGACCATCCGACACCTGCGGGGGGTGGGGGGTAGCCACAGCGCGACTGAGAGCAGATCTCCGAACGCGTGAAGTTCCTCCTTTTACTTCTTGAGTTTGAATGAATGGACACTTCCTGCTGTCAGAAGGCAGGAAGCGTGGCCTTATATGGTGTTTTGAGGGGTGGGAATTATGTAAATTACCTTCCCGCGAGCACGCGCAGGTGAGTAGAACAGGTGGGATCCATCAACTTTAAGCAGCCCGTTTACACGCTTTTCCTGTGGATAGAAGACTTTGTTGGATCTGACGTGGCATGTTCGTACGAACGCTTCGTACGAACAGAAGTAGGAGAAATTTAGGATAAAAATACGAACATTTTCGTGCATGAGGGCCAATGTGACTATTTCGTCCTTTGGACATGGGGTTTGGTTAAGCTAATTAACCTTTAATTGTTTTGAGCTATGGTGTTTTCTGCCCACCTATAAATAAATAGGCTGGCCGTCAGGAGCTCACTCTCTTTTTGGGCTCATTTTGTTTTGACTGCTCTCTGGCTACCCTTGTTTTTTTGGGCTTTGTTTTCCATCTCGCTCTTCCTCGCCAGGATCGGTTTTGACTGTGTCTACCATAGCCGCCGGCCTCAGCTTGCAAAGGTAGTTTGTTGTTAACTTTTGTTAACTTTTGTCTTTGCTTTGTTGTAACTTTGGACTAGTTGTCCTGTTATTGCTTCTTTCTTTTACAACAGGTGTTTTTGTAGACTTTTTTTAGTTAGTCCGGTACCAGCAGTGGCTTCGACGATCCTGTACAGGGTTGGTCTACTGCTGTGCCTTTTTGTTTTGTTTGACCGGATCACCAGGTCCATCTTTCAGTTACTACTTTAGGTTCTTGTGTTTTTTGGTGGACACAGGAATTGTGGGTTCCTCAACTTCTTTTTCCTGCAGGAAACTGTTTTTAATAAACTGAATGTTGAACCCTCATGTTTGAGTCACGTGTTGCGCCCTATTGGTGGACGTAACAGACGCACAGACACTTGAACTCCTCTGCTCAAAGCAAAGACAGGTTGGGAGTGAGTCTTTGAGGAGAGAACACAAATGTGACTTTTCACTTCAGTAAGAGATATGCTGCTTTTCCAGGGAGACTGAATAAAAACACACTTCTTGAGTTTAAAAACAAGATGTGTAGTGCAAATCCATACATCAGATCTGTTATAAATTATTTGCTCATGCCAAGAGCTCCAGTAACGTCTGCTGTGGTGTATTCCTGTACTGGTGGAAAGACTCCAGTCATTTCTTACCATAACTATAACATAACATTCAATATCTCACCACATTAAACAATATTTCAGAAAAACATCCAACATTGGTGTTTTTGTCTTTATTCTGTTTTGTTGAACCTGAAGCTGAACATAGACTGAGTGACTAACGTTTCCTCGTTGTCCGCTGGCCTCGTGTTATGCTGACAAACTTAGCTTGTCCTGCCTGTCAACTCAAATCAGTGCTGCTTAAACATAAAGCACACTTTTAAGGATAAAAAAATGCAAACAAGGTAAAACAGCTTGCCTGCGTGTGCTTAAACATATTTTTTTTTAGTTGAGCAGCGCCTTTAGAGACTACAGAGGTGCATCACATCAGGTTGCATGCTAGGAGGAAAGCACTCTGCAAAAGAGCAAGAGGTTTGTATACATGCTGTAAGTTGTTGTATGTGGCTTGTATTGACAAATACATTGTGTTAAGGAAAAAAAACTAATGTCCTTAAAATGTAGCTTATCAATTTCCAATTCTCTTCAACAAAACCCAATATTCTCTTGTTTGACCTCTTGGTTGAAAAAAAAAAGTTATATTGTACACAGTTGTGCTTTTCTGTAGATTAAAATAATTGTTTTGACACGTGTGAGAGTACAAAAATGTTTGTGACCGTTCATGAGACAAGCAACTTGTCTTAATGCTAAGTTAAATTAGCAATTAAAATTGGTTTCTGAAAACTTCAAAAATAATTCAGGCTTGGAACCAACTAATTACCGTATATTTCGGTGTATAGGTCGCACCTTTTTATGTTTTTTTTTTTTCAAGGCCTGCGACCTATACACCAGTGCAACCTATTTATGGATTTTTTTTTTTTCCATATTTCTAGACCAATTTTTGGCTGAGTTATACCCCTTTTTCACTTTTGGCAGAAAATGGTGCAGTACCACTTTCGGCCACTAGGGGCAGTGCAGTACCCCTTCCAGAGGAGTACACCAACCCAAGAAGAAGAAGTAGACCGTTTCCAGCTCGTGCCCGAAAAAAGGCTCCTCTGCTCAGACTGATTCTGTCTGCTTATGGGGCTGGATGTAGCTTATGTTAGCTCTGTTTGTTTGCTGTTTGTTAGCAAGATAAGTCAAGAACCACTCAGCGGATTTTTCTGAAACTTACAGAATGGAATCACAGTGTGGACGTTTACAAGTGAGTACCTTTATTAGATGTTTGAGATAAAAAAAATAAAAAACTATCTTTTTGTAGCATTTAGCTTGTAGTGTTAGCTTCTGTATTTGTTATAAATAGCTTCGAAACCACTCGGTGTATATTTTTTCTGCTTACAGAGTGTAATTATAGGAGCTTTAATGTACGTTACTATGGTGTCGAGAAAACATTTGACCTAAAATTTGATTTTTTATTCGTGTTCTGAGAGACGGACTCCTCTCGTGTTTACCGGTAGCTTTGTTAGCTTTTGGTTTTACTTCTGTTTGCTTATAAAAAGCGTCAAAACCACTCGGTGTATATTTTTTCTGCTTACAGAGTGTAATTATAGGAGCTTAATGTACGTTACTATGGTGTCGAGAAAACATTTGACCTAAAATTCGATTTTTTTATTCGTGTTCTGAGAGACGGACTCCTCTCGTGTTTACCGTAGCTTTGTTAGCTTCTGGCAGACATTAGCAGCAGAGCTAAACACTCTGTCCATATTGCCGGGTTGACTCAGCGGTCACGCGGCGCGTCAGCGGTGGATGACGCGTTACGTCGGCAGTGACGTAGGTGCGACCTATACACCGGTGCAACCTATTTATGGATTTTTCCAATTTATTGATAAATAATAGACACTGCGACCTATACAACGGTGTGACCAATACAACGGAAAATACGGTACTTATTTATACATCAAACAGCTGCGTACCTACAGTGTGAATCATTAGAATACCACCCCTGTCCCCAGCAACACTTTACAGCTCGTTCTGGGAGACCCTGAGGTGTTTCCAGGCCTGAGAAAATGCATCATCCCTCCAGCAAGTTCTAGGTCTGTCCCGAGGTCTGTTATCAGTGAGACGTGGCTGGAAAACCTCCAAAGGGGGTGCCCAGGAGACATAATCAGATGCCCAAACCACATCTGTTCAATGTGAAGGAGTGGCAGCTCTACAAGCTCCCCCCAGATCACGGAGCTCATCACCCTACCTTTAAGGCTGAGCCTGGCCACTCGACAAAAGAAGCTCATTTCAGCCACTTGTCTCCAGAATCTCTTTCTTTTGCTCATGATCCAAACCTCATAACCGTAGGTGATAGATAAACGCGTGCGGCTGATTAATGGGATAGAAGATTGGAGCTAAGGGGGTGTTTGTCCCTTCATGGCCGTCAAAACACCTTAAAACCCTGTTTCTGCCTGCATTCTGCATTATTCAGACATGGACCGCTCTGACACGTCTGCTTTGGGATCTCACCTGTTTGGGTAGTCTGCCACACGCGTCCGCTGAGTGCAGCAGCTGAATGAACGTACCGTTGGCGACGGATCGCATTTTAGCAGTATAGTAGTTCCAGCTGAAGCTTAACTGAACTTTTTACCTCTTTCAAGGCCGGTCAGCTCACGGTGAAATGGCCACGTGCAGCTGGTGGGTATATGGCAAGCCATGTTGCCATAAATTGGGTCACGGCTGATTCGCTAACGCAATCAAAAGCTCAGCACCAACCCGGCCCGCCCATCAAGTTCACTACCATGGCCCTTCATTATCATGGGCTTTGGGCCCAGGTTAGAAATGACAGCTCTAGTGCGAGAAAACTTCCAGTCCTCACATCAACTGACTCTTCTGTGATGAAATGTCTTGGAAATTTTCAAACTACTGTAATTCCTGTGACCCCATAGTGAGTCCCCTGAGACACCTGCAAGGAAATAAAGAACCCTCACAAAAGTTTTGAGACATTCTTGGAAACTCTTTAGAGTGGAACGAATTAAAGTGAAGGTGAGAGGAGGAGGATCTGACAGGAGACAGACGAAGATGGGGTAAGAAGACTACTGTAGTTTGATCTATGGACCTCCTGGGAGTTGTAATGTTTTGATACAAACTATACAACAATTAATATCATGGACTCAAGAACTGCCAGATGTAATTCTGAGATATTTTGTTTTGCTTGGATATGATTAGTTTCAGTCTGCTCCAGCTAAGAGTCAATAAAAGCTGTGACACCGTTAAGGGATTTTATCATAGAGTAATGCCATACTTTCATCACTCCCAGCTCTTGTCTATTTGAAACGCCCAGCTCTCCCTGCCCCGAATCCATGGTGATTAAAGTTTCAGCTTGTAATTATACAAAACCAAGTCCTGAGAGAGCTGATTAAATGGAGACTATGTTCAGAGAGGGACATGTGGAAGCACACCCCAGAGACACTTGTCAGGGGGAAAACCATTTGTCTTAATAGCAGGCAACATATGAACAAACTGCAAAGCTCACTGATTCTGATGTTTAGTTTCTCCTTTGGAAGAACTAATAAACTGAAGCAAAGCAGAGAAAGGTGACCGAGCCAAATAATGATTTTTGGGAATCACAGCCTGCCAAAACTAAGATGACAATGTCCATCTTAGCCTGGTTAAAACCAGACCCTTGTCCTTCACTTCGCTTCATACTGTGCAGTGAAGGGAAATGAGAATTGAGCGGAGCTGTGCAGGAAGGCGAGGGCCAGGCTATGTCCATCTAGAAAGTGCACAGGAAAAATACTCAGGAAGTCATGGAAGATAAAATACTGATGTTCTTTGAGACACCAAGTGTTCAGTTTTATTTTGTTTGGGAATACATTTTCAAAAACAAACTGTAATAATAAAAAAGGTTTAATTATTTTAAATTATTCCTGTTCATACATATGAGTTTTTATGTTTTAAATTGGTGGTATTAGCTGTGTTTGCTTTTTCTGTTTTTCTTCCTATTTGAGATGGGCTTAAAGATGACAACGAAATGTTTGGCTTTGTAATTAAATCTATTATGTTGTTACAAACAGATTCTAACATCATAATTGGAAAAGTGTCAAAAGATAAATAGCTAGTGTCATTATACATAACTAACTTAGCAAAATTATGGAATTGAGACATTTGTTTTTCAGAATCAGCTTTATCATTGCACCGAGATACAACGAGAACATGTTCGTACAGCCGTCCGAAAGATGGACGGAGTGCACGAAGCTGCTGCTATACAGCGCGGCCTTCTTATCCTTATTCAGAATACATTTTTTTAGAAAGAAAAAGGGACAAAGCCATGAGGAGAGGGTAGTAGCATTACAAAAAATATCTCTTCACACCTTGTCCTTACAGTGCAAGATTTAAGACATCAAAAAAACTCTGCCAGCTAAAGAACATTTATGAACACATTTCATATGCATTTTACAACAAGGTGGTTCATGAAGCACTAATAAGACTCCACGGGAAGGGGGGTGGGGTTACGATAGACGGAGCTTTTCCTTAGTTTACACAATTCCCAGGAAAAATTGATAAATCGGCCTGTTCCGAGAGCAGCTGGGGAGATTCAGAAAACCACAATTGTTGATTTATTCAGGCAGACTATTTTCTGCCAGCCTTGAGTCTGTACTGATAACTTTCCAAGGTCTGAAATGGCCAGATTAGGGTGCAGTCCACTGGTCTGTGCTTACGAGCCTCTTCAAGATGTTTTTTCATGCTGACGCGTCCCAAAGCCGCAGGTAGCTTGCGATTCAAATTACTTCCAACTTATGGTTTTGCTCGTAAATCAGCTGATTTTGAGTCCTCCAGCACGAACCAGACCTTCACATAGGCAGCAGCCTGTCGAGGTCCAAATTAGCTGCGACGTCTTCTTTGTATGTTGATAAACCAGGATCCCGATTATTCCAAAAACAGGAAACTTGTTATCATGAATCCAATTGTATGCAATTTCAACATCCTTGGTCGATAGCAGTGGTAGACACATCCCCCCAGAGATTTATCCAACTGCATGCATCTCGTCCAAGCAGATGAGGGTTCTCCAGGACCCTGTCGCTTTGTTGAAAAGATTTTGTAATATACGTCGCAAGTTCAGTTGGTCAGATCCGAAACAGTAGTCTCCATTTCGGGAGATGTGTAAAAAATAGAAGCTGCTCTGATATACAGACAAAGCAAAAAAAGCAGGAGGAAAACAGGGAGCGGGAAAGAAGCGTGCTCCTCGTTAGAGAGCTAGTGAAGCTCTTTTTAAGCAAATACAGGTAGTCCCGGACTTAAGACGTCATCGACAAACGAGGTTCCGGACTTACGAGCTGACTAACGAACAGTAAAGTTGTACAGAACATACAGAAAATACAGCACTGGTATGTGTTTTTAGATGAAAGTGTGTTAGCTAACCGTTTGTAAACAAAGTTCTGAGCGTGTTTATGAACCAGTATGTACGTTTGTGTTGAAAAAAGGGTGTTCGTAGTAGCGCTAGCATACATTTTCTGACTTACGACCGAAAATCTGGACTTACGAGCGACACGTGTTTCTGGTTCAGACATACGAATTTTTGTCTTACGAGCACCTCGTGCGAACGGAACTCGCTCATAAGTCGGGGACTACCTGTAGAATTTTTCAGGCAATTCCCAACATGTAATCCCATTAACTGAGTAAAGTAACATTAATTAAAGCAATGGTTCAGTTCATTTGAAGTGGAGTTCTGTAGAAAGTTACGAACAATTACTATCTTTTTAGTTTTGGTAGTTCTGAAAAGAATATAAGCTTTTACCGTAGTCCTAATTGTATTCAAACTATTATTTACTCACTTGTGTTATTAGTCCCCTTATGGTTTATAGTACAGGAAAATACAAAAAAAAAAAAAAAAACGTAGTGAGATGAATATCAAAATCATTAAGATGCTTTTTGGATAACAATCTAATGTAAGGTACCGGTAGGTCAAATAAATTAGGACCAAAATGTTTATTTTTTGGGGTCAATACCGTGATCACAATGTGGTGAAAGAAATGCTAAATGCATTTTTACTTTATCAAGTTCCTCTCATAACCAATAAAAGCTAAAACTTTACACACATATACATTAAATAAACAAGCTTAATCTATTAAGATTGGGTCTTCTTTTAGACCCATCAAGTTTGTAAATACTAATTTATATGACTTTTTATTTATTTGACTCTGATATTTAATTTTTCATACACATCTTCTTTTTTACACTTATTGCTGACACAGCCCTTACCTTCTCCTTAAAATGGTTTATTTGTTTAACATATTTATTATAATTAGATGGAGCTGTTACTTCAAATGCAGGGTGTTTGGTCCAATATAATTAAGTGTGCAGGTGTATAATGAGACCTACAGACGCAGATTTTAGGAATAATATACAAAGTATATTACGTATTACTAACATGTTAGGGACATAAACTACATGTTCCTACAGCCATGATGCAGGGGGTAGTTGTAGCGCTACAGGATTGTGCACACTCATAGGAAACAAAATGAAAGGATTTACTTCAAATATTGCTCGTCTGCATTTAAGCCGTCAGAGCCATCAGTTTACCTCAACAAGACATTTCTGTCAGCACTTCTCTCTTCGGCTCGTTATGAAAGTGTCAGATAGAATAGTGATGATGTTGCACAAAATGAGGATGGGAAACAGGCATCTGAGCCAAGTGTTGTGAATACTGAGATGGCTGATTTAAAAAACAGACAAACATTTCACAAGCTTTGCTGTGATGGTTTTTAGAGCA
>JBBPBX010075901.1:0-17244 GCA_038048925.1 Garcialebias charrua | reverse complement strand
ACACATTACCACAACACAAAGATTTTAACACTGGACTCTGTGTCATCAAACGGGTTATTCACTAAACTCTCGGTCATGTGCTCATTCAGTTTGCACTACTTCTCATATTTGCACTAATGTTTGTATTACATTACTGCCTATAGTCATACTACTGTTTACATTCACTGTTTACATTTATTAATACTGTTTACATTTATTACTACTGTTTACATTTATTACTACTGTTTACATTTACACTACTTTTATATCTACACTACTGCTGATACATATACAGTATTCTCTGACTAGCCTTATTTAAGGATGCCCAATGTGCCTTATGTGCCTTACTGCATATGCCACTTTGCCTCTATACCAACATCAACTACCTCATACATATACTGTGTACATTAACTCATATGCTGCTTTGCCACTCTTTGCAAATGTCAATGCTAGAACCTTCAGTTTATTTTATAGATATACTTTTTATACTTTTTATACTACTATGCAAAAACTCAGGACAGTATTACACTTTTATTATTTCATTTTATGCTTATGTTCATTAAATGTTTAGTGTTTTAGTGTTGGTGTAAATTTTCATACTTTTATACTACTATGCAAAAACTCAGGACAGTGTTACACTTTTACTATTTTATGCTTATGTTTATTAAATGTTTCAGTGTTTTAGTGTTTAAATGGTTACTGTTGCACCGAGGGACTGAGAGAAACGCAATTTCAATCCTGTGTATGTCCTGTACATATTGCAGTTCTGACAATAAAGTTGACTTTGTTGACTGTCAGAATGCTAAACACTCTGCCTGCTCTGCCCCCCCTCCCATTTGAACTGCCTTAACACTAAAACTTTCTCACACATTATCACTCAACACAAAGTTTTTCACTAAACTCTCGGTCATGTGCTCATACAGTTTGCACTACTTCTCATACTTGCACTAATGTCTGTATTACATCACTGCCTATAATCATAATACTGTTTACATTCTCTGTTTACATTTATTAATACTGTTTACTTTTATTACTACTGCTTACATGTAATTACTACTGTTTACATTTATTTACACTACTCTAATATCTACACCACTGCTGGTACATATACAGTGTGCTCTGAACGGTCTTATTTAGGGATGCCCAATGTGCCTTACTGCATATGCCACTTTTTGCCTCTATAACAACATCAACTACTACCTCATACATATACTGTGTACATTGACTCATACGCTGCTTTGCCACTTTGCAAATGTCAATGCTAGAAACCTTTAGTTTATTTTAGTTATACTTTTTATACTCTTTTTTTTGTGCTAGTATGCAAAAACTCAGGACAGTATTATGTTCATTAAATGTTTAATGTTTTAGTTTTAGAGTTGGTGTGGATTTTCATGCTCTTGCACCGCTATGCAAAAAAAAAAAAAACTCAGGACAGTGTTAGTTTTACTATTTTATGCTTATGTCTATTATTATATGTTTCAGTGTTTCAATGTTTAGATGTTTACTGTTGCACCGAGGGACTGAGAGAAACGCAATTTCGGTCCTGTGTATGTCCTGTACAGTACATATTGCAGATCTGACAATAAAGTTGACTTTGACTTTGACTTTGACTTTGACTTTGATAATATGGTGTATTAAACGGTGTGTTAGACAGCAGTGTCGCAGATTTGAACGCAAGTGGAGGAAGGGCAGACTGCAGATTTTGTTTCAAATATTAAGGGAGAGCTGGCATCACTATCAGAAAACTGTTAAAGCTGCTAAATCCAAATTATTTTCTGATATAATTGTCTCCAACTCCCACAACCCCCGAGTTCTTTTCTCCACCCTGAACACAGTTCTGCACCTCAGTGAGCCTTCACCTCTGGAAGCCTCAACTGAACTGTGTGAAAACTTCCTCCATTTCTTTTTAGAAAAAGTTGCGAACACCCGGGCACTCATTTCTCCACCAGCTCATGTTCCATCTGTCCCATCTCAGTGTGTAGCTAGGTTTGATCAATTTGAGCCCATCACTCTGTCTTCACTGGAGCAGGTCATGTGCAGCATGAAGCCGTCTGGTTCCCCCTTTGATGTGGTCCCCCCTCGAATACTAAAGGAGGTTTTTCCTACACTGGGTCCTTCTATTCTCACTATTGTGAATAGCAGTTTATCCTCAGGTGTGGTCCCAAAAACCTTTAAACATGCTGCTGTCCAGCCTCTCCTGAAAAAACTTAACCTTGACCCCTCAGTGGTGTCCAACTTCAGGCCTGTCTCCAGACTCCCATTCATTTACAAACTACTGGAAAAAATTGTTGAGTCTCAGTTGAAATGTTTCTTGGATGACCACGCCATCCTACAGTTGTTCTAATCTGGCTTCAAATCTCTCCATAGTACCGAAACTGCTCTACTGAAGGTTTTTAATGACATTTTCACAGCCACAGACGCAGGTGATTCAGTGCTGCTTGTCTTATTGGACCTTACATCTGCTTTTGACACTATTGACCACAACATCCTCATTTCTAGGCTGGAGCAGTGGGTGGGAATCACAGGGTCTGCCCTCAAATGGTTCCAGTCCTACCTCTCAGACAGAACCTTTTGTGTCAATATCAAAGATTTCAGTTCAGCATCTACAGCGCTTCAGTGGGGGGTACCACAGGGGTCCATCCTCGGTCCCCTTCTCTTCTCATTATACCTGATGCCACTAGGTGCTATTTTCTGATAACACAAAATAGCCTTTCATTTCTACGCAGATGATTGTCAAATTTACTTTCCCCTGAGGCACAGAGGCTCACGCTCTATTCAACCTCTTCTTGACTGCCTGGCTGACATCCATGATTGGATGGCCTCAAACTTCTTAAGTTTCAATGAGAAGAAGTCTGAAATCATGTTGTTCCATCCCAACAGCTCACTCTTGAACCATGACATTGACCTTCTTTCCCTAGCCCCGCTAGAGAAACAAAGGGTCACTAATCTGGGGGTGATAATGGACCCTTCCCTGAAACTTAGCAGTCATGTAAACATGGTTGTTAAATCCTGCTTTTTTCAGCTGAGGCGGCTGTCTAAGCTGAAGCCCATACTATCCAAAAAGAACCTGGAGACAGTAATCCATGCTTTCATAACATCGAGGCTCGATTACTGCAATTCACTTCTGTTCGGAGTCAGTCAGTCCTCCATTGCACGGCTACAGCTGGTCCAGAATGCTGCAGCTAGATTCTTAACTGGTACAGGCCATAGAGAGCACATCACACCAGTTCTGGCCTCCCTGCACTGGCTACCCATTCACCTTCGGATCCAGTTTAAAATACTCATGTATGTTTTTAAATCTCTGAACAGTTCCGCTCCACCCTATCTCACTGATCTTCTACAGCCATATGGCCCACCGCGCTCTCTGAGGTCAGCAGACCAGATGCTTCTCTCAATCCCAGATACTTGCCGTAAGCTCAGAAGTGAATGGGCTTTCTCTGTTGCAGGTCCAAGACTGTGGAATGAGTTGCCACTGAGTGTCAGGCAGGCTCCTACACTCACAGTATTTAAGTCTCGCTTGAAAACACACTTCTATTCTCTTGCCTTTAACACGGTGCGATTTGTTTTGATCCTCTCTGTAATATGCATTGTTCGCCATTTTGTTAGTTTCTGTTGCTATTTATAACTATATTTTTATTTTATGTCTTTCCTGTCTGCTATGCTTGTTTGTTTCTATTGTACAGCACTTTGGTGGGACTTGTGTCTGTTTAAGTGCTCTATAAATAAAGTGGTATGGTACGGTATGGATTTTAATTTTTGTTCTTTGGACTACATTTTGTTATCATGCTCAGGTAGGAACAGCTCGCTACATGGCTCCTGAGGTACTGGAGTCCAGGGTGAACCTGGAGGACCTTGAGGCCTTCAAGCAGATGGATGTTTACTCCATGGCTCTGGTCCTATGGGAGATGGCCTCTCGCTGTGAAGCAATTGGAGGTGAGAATTTTATTTTTCATTCATTCAACCTTTATTTCTAGGTACAGGTTAATCCCACTGAGTCCCAGGGACTCATTTATTTGTTTTGTTTTATTCATTTATTCATTTTATAATATGAAATACAACAATTAACATATGTATAATATAAAAAATATATAAAAAATATGAAATGAAAGGTAGCAGATGAAGAATATATCTTATTAAATCTGCTCCTTATTTATCTAATAACAATTCAAACTATATTTTCTATAATAACAAAATAAGTAAATAACTCAGTCAATTTTCAATTCACATATATCACTCATTATTACTACGGTCACAGAACAGTCATCTACTTCAAATATATATATATATTTGATATATACTTTGATATATATATATATATACTTTGTTGCCAAGATGGCGTCTGGTGCGTTGGGTGCGGCTGTTCGTTCTGGAGGAGCTGGTCATCCAAAGACAAAATCTGAAATCTGTGTGTACAAAACGACAGATGGTAAAGTAATAGTTGAGGATGAGCTTCTGAACTTTATTGTTGTTAAAATGAGAACTCTGGCCACCGATGAAATTGTTCTGCTGGTGTCAAACAATTTCTCTTCTGAATGGATCGAGGAGTCCAAGCGGATATTGTTTGAAATGTGTCCAACTTCAACTCGTTGTGTGAAGCATAAGGGGCCTCAGAAGGACGCCAATAATGTCAAAGATTGCTTAAAAGTGCTTAATGAGTGCGGCAATAATATTCCCAGATTTGTGTCACACAATTTGGATGAACTGCCTCCTGTTGGATTTGAACATATGGACGCATCTGCGCTCCTCAGCAGAGTTCAACAGCTGAGCTGGGACTTAACCAACCTGAGAGCAACTCTGGATAATCAGAGATGTGAAAATGAGGACGTGAGGACATCTACAGCGGCCATGGAGCTCCGAGTAACAGCTTTGGAGAAACTACAAACGCGCGCACCTCCTGGCCGAGGAGACGCTGCTGCAGCTGGACGGGCCAACGCCCCTGCGCGGGGGATTCCCAGGGAGACACGGGAAGTGACGTCACCTGCTCCTGACATTCCGGGAAGCTCCGAATGTTGCATTCCTGGGCCAAGTGATGTTCTGACCGCCACACTTCAGTCCCCATCATGGAGTACTGTGTTAAAGAGAGGTGCACGCAAGCGGGACAACACAGCGACACAACCTGCTCTGCAGGTCCGCCCGAAAAAGGAGCTGCGGAGAAAATTGGGCATAACTGGCACCGGAGCAGACGGAAACATCCCAGTGATTAAAACCAGACTGGTGAGTGTTTTTGCTACGAGGTTTTCTCCAGAGGTAGATGAGGATACCCTGCGCGCCTATCTCTCTGATAAACTGGGAAGATCTGTGACGTGCAGGAAAATAGAGTCAACAAATAGCAGATTTGGGTCATTTCACGTGAGGGCAGAATGTGAAGAAGTCTCTGAACTGTACGACGCGCAGCTTTGGCCAGCAGGAACTTATGTCCGCCGATATTATGAGGCTCGCAAATTAAAGGCGAGTGTGGAGAAGTCTGAAGGCAGCTCTGCAGCTGGCGCTACACCTGCTGTGCGTCCACCTCTCGAGGCTTCCAGCGAGGCAAGCGCTCGTGGTGATAATTAATCAACATGACTCTTAATATCAGTTCATACAATGTCCGGGGTCTGCGCGTTGGGCAGGATGAAGCAGATAAATCTCGCCGTCATGTTGTCAACAAACTCTTAGAAACCTGTGATATACTGTGTGTGCAGGAGACATTCTTATCTAAGCAGGACTTGGAAAGGTTAAACTCTATTCATAAAGACTTTTATGGAGCAGGGGAATCCACCACTGACTGTTGTGATAGGATACTCCGTGGCAGAATCCCTGGTGGTGTTGCAATGTTTTGGAATAAGAAGTTTGACCAACAAATCAAAGTGATCAGGCTGAATGTTGACTGGGCGATAGGACTTGAGTTCTGTGATGGGGATAAAACAATCACCATACTGAACGTGTATACTCCTTATGAGTGCTCAGAGAATGAGTTTGAATATTTAAATAGACTGGCCTATATCATGGCTTTCTTACAGGAACATGCAGTAAGCAGTCTTTTTATTGTTGGTGATCTGAATGCTGACCTCTCTGATCAAAGGTCTACGTTTGCAAACCATTTAAAACATTTCTGCTCGGATAATGGTCTCTCACTCTCTAGTGAATTACTTTTGCCAAGGGACAGCTACACTTACATCAGTGAGGCATGGTATACCACCTCCTGGTTAGATCATTGCATTTGTACAAGTGATGCTCATAACACCATTGATTCAATGAGAATTAATTATGAGCTGTCTACATATGATCATGTGCCCCTGTCCCTCTCTATAAATCTGGACAATGTGCCTTCTCTTACTTCTGTAAGTTGTGATATGCCTGAAGTACATATTAATTGGTCCACTTTAAAGGAAGGGGACATCAATAGATACCTCACCCAGAGTGAGACCATGCTGAGTAACATTGAGCTGCCTAAATCTGCTGTAACGTGCACGGATATCAACTGCCAGAATCTGCAGCACAGAGTTGAATTGTGCTCACTGTATGAACAGATTGTGGATTCTCTGCTTATCTCAGGTCGACATCTGTGTAAAATCAAGAACTACAAAGCTAAATTAGGCTGGAATGAGTATGTTGAGAAGTCTCACACTGAGGCAAGAAGGGCTTACAAAGCCTGGGTTGAATCAGGTAAAGCTAAATGTGGTCCTCTATTTGCTAACATGAAGGAGGCAAATGCAAAATTTAAATATGCCTTAAGGTTCATTAAAAGACATGAGAATTCTCTCAGGGCTGAATCACTGGCTAGGAAGCTACAAAGTAAATGCCCTACAGATTTCTGGACAGAAATAAAAAAGATGAGTAATAATAAAAGGTCTTTACCAACACATATTGATGGTGTGAGCGGAGCAGCAGAGATAATAATAATAATAATAATGAATTCAATTTATAACGCACTTTTCATTAATGAAAATCTCAAAGTGATCACTGATCTATGGAGGAAACATTATGAAGATATTTTTAATGCTGTTAAAAGTAATTCATTTGTGGTTGGACATATTGATGGAAATGAAAATGTGGTTGTGTCCCCAAGAGAAATCTCTGAGATTGTGATGACGCTGGATAACAACAAGTCAAGTGGGTCAGACAGGGTATCTGCTGAGCATCTGAAATATGCAAGCAGGAAATTATGCCCCCTACTTGCAATGTGTTTTACGGGCTTTTTAACTCATGGAGTTCTACCTGACAAATTACTGTCTGTCATTTTAGTTCCGATTGTGAAAGATAGAGCTGGTAGAATTAACAGTAGGGATAATTACAGGCCTATAGCCCTGGCCAGCACCTTATCTAAGGTGCTGGAGAGGGCTATTTTGAACAAACTGGAAGGATTTCTGCTGACCTCTGACAATCAGTTTGGGTTTAAACGTAAACATGGAACAGACTTGTGCATCTTTGCTTTAAAAGAAATTTTAGATTTATACAACAGACACCACACCTCCATTTTTATGTGTTTTATTGATGCCTCAAAGGCTTTTGATTATGTAAATCATGAAAAGCTGTTTTACAAATTATATAAGAGGGGTGTCCCCAAATGTTTGCTGAGGATTCTTGTTTTTTGGTATGCAAACCAACAAATGTATGTTAAATGGGGAAACTCTGTATCGGACCCCTTCGGTGTCTCAAACGGTGTGAGACAGGGTAGCATCCTGTCTCCCTTTCTGTTCAATGTTTACATGGATGACCTGTCAAAGCTTTTAAATGACTGTGGAACAGGTTGTAGGGTGGGAAATAAGGTCATCAACCATCTTATGTATGCCGATGATTTAGTAATCTTCTGTCCCTATTCTGCTGGCTTACAAGAACTGCTGCAGGTGTGCTCTGACTATGGAAGTGACTTTGATATAAAATATAATGCGAAGAAAAGCAGCATCATGATTGTGCGGAGCAGAGAAGACTCCAAGTTGATGTTCCCTGACTTCTTTCTGTCGGGCAACAGGCTGGATGTCAGTGATGAATATAAATATTTGGGGCACTATTTGACTGCAGACCTGTCAGATGATAGAGACATTTACAGACAATGTCGTATGCTCTATGGACAAGCTAACACGCTGATCCGTAGGTTTGGAATGTGCTCATCATCGGTTAAGATCCAACTCTTTAAGGCCTACTGCACTCCTTTGTACACCGCTCACCTGTGGAGACGTTATAAAAAGAGCAGTATGTATAGACTAACTGTGGCATATAATGATGGCCTTCGAATGATGCTGAGGGTACCTCGATGGAGCAGTGCAAGCAAAATGTTTGCTGATGCAGGTGTGCCTACCTGCCAAGCGGTGCTGCGTAACCTCATGTATAGATGCATGTGTAGATTGTCTGTATCTGAAAACTGCATCATCACTACACTGACCAACCCTGGACTAAGCTCTGTGAGATATTTTTCTATTTTGGGGACTCATTGGCGGATGAGCCTCTATAGGAAAGCTTTTTAGTCTTTTATTCTTATTTTATTTTTTTATAGGAAAGCTTTTTAATCTTTTTTATGTTTTACTCTTTTTATATACATATATGGATCTTGTATTGTATCTGAAATAAAGAAACTACTACTACTACTACTATACATACATATATATATATATATATTATACATATATATATACATATATATATTATACATATATATATACATATATATATATACATATATATACATATATATATATATACATATATATATATACATATTAATACATATACATATATATATACATATATATACATNAGTGGGGTTTGCTTGGTTAAATAAAGGTTAACAAAGTAAATTAAATCCACTGAACCATGAAGTCTTATGATGCTTGTAGAGTTCATTTAATAAAGTCGGCCTGAGTTGAAGGGATCAGTGGATCAGTGTCATGCTTTGAAACATGAAGCAACCTCAGGGTTGACTTCATTCTTGTGACTTTAAAGAAGTTCTTCTCTGAGCTGTTCTCAGTACAGTGCTTTATTTAAGCTGTTTTTAGACCAGCACCATTTAAAAAATCTTATTTGATGAGAAGGATCCTCCCATCATTGCTGTTTCTAATATGCAGCCACATTTTTTCTGGAGAGTAAATCTGCCGGATGGTAGCAGGAATGCAGCTATAAAACATGAGCAGATCATTTCAGCTACTGACATTTCAAGATGGGTTTACCAGATCTGATTGTGAGAAAGTTTTTCTGTGTCAACGCAGAGGTGAACAGCTATGAACCAGTGTTTGGCTCAAAGGTTTGTGAGCAGCCCTGCGTGGACAGCATGAGAGACCTGGTACTGAGGGACCGAGGACGACCGGACATCCCCTCAACGTGGACGCAACACCAGGTCAGAACCAATCTGAAATACACGACAGAGCTCCAGCACTACATTCCATGAAAAATTACTTTTATTTTTCTATCACCATCTACATATTATTGCTTTTTTTATTCTCACCTTGAAACACTCTCAGAACATCTTTATTTCAGTGCTACTATTATTAAATTTTATATTTAATGCAAAATTATAAGCAACACTTCTCTCTGGGTCTGTCTCCATGATCTTGGCACATCTTAGTGTTTGCCTTTAAGACAAAACAGTTCCAGGTCCTTCAAGCTGGATGGGTGCTGTTTGTGTCTGTCCATTCATGTTCTGTACAGTACAGGGTCGTGGGGAGCTAGTACTTATCTCAAGCAGTCATTTGGTGAGACCAGTCCAGTGCAGGACAAAACAGAGACAAGCAAGACATCCAACCATTCATACTATCACCAAGAAACAATTTAGAGTTGTCAGTTATCCTTACTATTACCCTGAAAAGAAACAGGTGTGCCCAGGTGAAACACCCACATGCACAGGAAGAGCATGCTAACTCCACTCAGGAAGGCCCAGCCAGGCAGTGAACTAGAGAAACTGTTCTAACCACTGCTCCACTGTCAACTTGCATGAGCTTGTAATAAGATGAGTGATAAAGAGACATCAGTGATTCTCAGGACAGCACAAGGAAAAAACACTGTGTCAAAAGGATTTGAAAGAGAAAAATCTACCAGAAATAAAGGAAGAGATGAAGCCAGAGACAAGAATGACCTCTAAGACAAAATAATCACTTGGACTTACAAAACAACTAGACCACAACATTTAAAAAGAGAAGGGTCTCAGTGGAACTAGTCAAACACTACAAACATATCCAGATGTATGTTCAATAACCCGTAGAATAAAAAACAAAGATGGCTTGTAACTAGACAACAACACAAAATGAGAGAAAATGGCAAACAGCAACAAGTTTGGTTTTAAAGTTAACTCTTCTTTGAAATGAAAACAGAGGACTTTGTGTTTCCAAGGATCATGTATTTGTATGATGTCATCCATCCATCCATTATCTTTACCCACCTCATCCTGTTTGGGTCACGGGGGTTACTGGTGCCAATGTCCAGCAGTCACTGTCTGAGAGGTGGGCAACACCCTGGACAGCACTCCTGGACAAGTCCAGCACAAGTACACCTGGACAGGTCTCCAGTCCATCACAGTGTAGCATCCATCCTTCCATGGGCCTTAACAAAGACAAATGTCTTCAGAGACACTGCCTCTCCTACCCTTCCCCTTCTGTTTTGACACAGGAAGTTTCTTCTCTGTGTGTGTTAAATCAGAATCAGAATAAGCTTTATTTTCATTGTACCGAGATGCTAACAAGAACATGTACGTACAGTTGTCCGAAAGATGAATGTAGTGCACAAAGCTGCTGTTAATTAGCACGGCCCTCTTATTCTTATCCAGAATTATAGTTTTGCTTAGATGAGAAAAGGGAAGAAAACATGAGGAGAGAAGGTATTAAAAAAAAAGATCTCTCACACCTTGTCCTAGACAGGACACGATTTGAGGCATAAAAAAAACCTACCACAGCTTAGCAACATAAATAGACATGATACATATATAGGCATATATAGGCCGGGGAAGACATTGAATTTTAAGGGAAGGTTGCATCATAGTCCAGAGCCCCCCTCCTCAGCCATTGTCCAGATAAGAGGTGTTATTTATCATCAGCTGGGTTGAGGTTCCGTCACATGTCCACGGCCTTAGGGAAGGGAGGGGTGAGGAGACAGACAAAGCATCTTTGTTTTTCTTAAACATGCCAGAAGGAATTGAGATAAGTCTGCAGTCAAGGTCACAGTTTGGGTCAGGCAGAACTCGTAAAATGCCGTTTTTGCATTTTAAAGTCTCGCTGGTAATTTCTCTGATGGTGACTTCAAACAGCCAAATTGATTCTTTATGCCGAAAGTCGAGCTCACAGCTTCTCCAAGATTATTCTCAACCTTTCATGGGTGCTGCAGAAAGTTCACAGTCCTGATAACAGCCTGATCCAGCTCTGACACAGCTCCACATAATTCAGTCTGAGTGCTGCCAAGCTTTGACACATCCACATGAATTTGTAGACAATCCAGATTTCACCAACCCAAACAGCAGAATCTAGTTGTCATCATGAATCCAATTTGTTTCCGTTAGGTAAGAGGGTCCTCCTTACCCTGATTCCTGAGAATTTGAACAATTTTGTTGAAAGACCAGCTGATCAAATCCTTCAAATTAGGAAGGTATACAGGGGAAAAAAAGAGGCTCTTTAAAGGCTGAGTTAGACTTTCGCTTTGGTCCGCAGGCTGGAGCGCGCCGCGCGTGCACATCAGCCGTGCGGCGAAATGCGTTTACAGTGTCGCCTCTGTGTTTATGGTTGACGCACGGCGGCGCATGGCAAAGTGCTGTTCTTTTACGGACCAGCAGGAGGCAGTACCCTCTAAAACCTGTGCATATGTTGCAAGAAAGGTGTAGAAGAAGAAATCTACCGTAGAAGAAGAACTGTTTGAAATCACACAACAAAAACAAATAGCTTTCTGCTCGCGTGCTGAACTGTTGTCTTTATTTGCGGTTTTAATGCATGGAGTCAGCGGAGGAGAAAGCGATCACGTGACTTTTGGCGAAAAAACAAAAGAAAAGTCCGACTCCAGATCAGGAATGAAGGAGAATTTAATACATTTTGTGTCACAAAACATTCCTCCATGCGTCGCGACTCCGTCTCCACGACCACAGCGGCGCAAACAGCTGCAGGCTCCGGCGTGAAGAGGGTGAAGGCTGTCGGTGAGGACCTGTCAATCAAATCGTAGCGCCCACCGCGCGCGCGCAGGGCTTGCGGAGTTTCAAAAATTCAGAGGTGCACGGCACGCGCTAATCCCCTGCGCGGTGCCAACACGCAGGGGCGGGGACTGTGAAATTGCGTCACTTTTGGAGCGCGTACCCTCGCGCGCTGCGCGACGCGTCGAGTATGAATCTAGCTTAAGGGTTCACAAGACAAAAGAGAGCAAAGCAAGAAAGCAGGAGGATGGAGCAGAATAGGGCACGTCTGTCTTCACCAGAGCACAGAGAGAACAAAATAAAACTAAAAACTTCACTTTGCCTTATCAACAGGGACTGATCGTCATAGCAATGAGGGAAGTTAACTTCAGTTGAACAAAGACTGAATCAAAAAGGCGTTCAATACAAGATCAACTGGACTTTTTTTGTTGCAGAAGACGTTTCGACTCCTATCCAGGAGGCTTTTTCAATTCACTGAAAACAAATTTCTAGGCGCAGCCAAGGTGTTGAGAGGATCCGTTTTGGTGACCTTAGAATCGCTTCTCTGTTTTTTGCAGATGATGTGGTCCTACTGGCTTCATCAGTTCGTGATTTACAACTTTCACTGGAGCGGTTTGCAGCCGAGTGTGATGCGGCCGGGATGAGGATCAGTTCCTCCAAATCCGAGGCCATGGTCTTGAGCCGGAAAAGGGTAGCATGCCCTCTCCGGGTCGGGGAGGAGGTCCTGCCCCAAGTGGAGGAGTTTAAGTATCTCGGGATCTTGTTCACGAATGAGGGAAAACTGGAGCGTGAGATCGATAGGCGGATAGGTGCAGCGTCCGCAGTGAAGCGGGCGCTGTACCGGTCTGTCGTGGTGAAGAGAGAGCTGAGTCAAAAGGCAAAGCTCTCAATTTACCGATCGATCTACGTTCCCACCCTCATCTATGGTCATGAGCTTTGGGTTATGACCGAAAGAACAAGATCTCGGATACAAGCGGCTGAAATGAGTTTTCTCCGCAGGGTGGCTGGACTCTCCCTTAGAGATAGGGTGAGAAGCTCAGTCATCCGGGAGGGACTCGGAGTAGAGCCGCTGCTTCTCCACATCGAGAGGAGCCAGTTGAGGTGGCTCGGGCATCTGGTTAGGATGCCTCCTGGACGCCTCCCTGGTGAGGTGTTCCGGGCATGTCCCACCGGGAGGAGACCCAGAGGAAGACCCAGGACGCGCTGGAGGGACTATGTTTCTCGGCTGGCCTGGGAACGCCTTGGGATTCCCCCGGAGGAGCTGCTCCAAGTGGCTGGGGAGAGGGAAGTCTGGGCCTCCCTACTTAGGCTGCTACCCCCGCGACCCGACCCCGGATAAGCGGAAGAAAATGGATGGATGGATGGATGGATGAAAACAAACTGTGAGAGTTTGGAGTTATAATAGAACCACGCACCATCATATGTAAATTGCAAGCTGAGGTAACACATACATGTAAATTGACAGATCACACCTTAACAGTAGGGGGGTTCCCTTGAGGTCTCTGACAGAAGACACAACACTGTATGTAAATTGACAAAAAACAACTCCCAACCAACAACAGAGGCTTCTCAAAGAAATTTGTTAGTCTAAGACTGAAAGACTCCCCACTGTTTTACAGTATTTTGCCACAATCAAACTTGCATTTTGCTAAAAGAGATGTAAACAAGGTCTTTCTAATTGTGTATCTTGTCTGAGACTTTGAGAGGGAAGGTTATACATTAATTATGCAGTTGGGATACACCCACTGTGAGAAGCCCTCTGATTGGTTAAAAGTTAAGGGGCGCTTCTTATGAGGTGTCAGGTAAATGGGACACCAGTTCAGTTGTGGGATGGCAACTGAGGAGAGAGGTTGGCTTCAGCAGCTGAGGGCAGTTGCTGAGACTCTCTGAGAAGCGGCCATGATGAAGAAGTTGTCCTGGTGGAGAGGTGGTTCTGAGTAAACCCAGAAGTCCTAAAACCTCAAACACCTTGAGGAGTGATGCACGCTGCTGGAAGAGACATACTTTAGAAAAGAAACATCCTTTTCCGGTGACAACATGAATCTTTGGCCTTCATCACATTTGCCATGGTAATGAAAAACAAATATCTTCCTTCAGGTCAAAAACATCTTCCTTCTGATGAGAGAACCACACTAATACTGTGTTTTGCAACTATGTTTAGACAATTAATTCACGAATCTGAGATAAACTTACAGTATCTAAATTTTAATGTTGAGAGCTAAGAACCTTAGGCAAAATTGAATCTATACTCCTTTCTCAAAGTCTCCATATCTACGTCATTCACTTTCTAAAATAATACTTTTGGCTGTTCATTCATATTCCATACTTGCCATAATTTTTATTGTCATAATTCAAACTGAAAATAAACATTACAGAATTGTATTTAAATTACCAGATTATTTGTGTTTTTCTTCGAGGGAGAGGAATTAAGTTTGCTACAAGAACTCATGGTGTGAGGCCAGTCCAGCTTACGGTTATTGCAACCACCTGTTAAAGGGGGCATGGACCGAGACCTATCTCACTACAACAGGGACACCTGGACAAGTCTTCAGCCCATCTCAGGGACACCTGGAGAGGTCTCCAGTCCATCACAGAGACATGTATAGACAAACAACCATTCACTCTCTCACTCACACCTGGGAAGCATGCACATTTTTGGTCTGTGTGATAATTAATTGCAGTTTCTGTCCTCTGAAGATGCTCTAACCACATATATGTCCTTCAGGGGATGAGCGTCTTCTGTTCCACCATCACAGAGTGCTGGGATCACGACCCCGAGGCCAGGCTAACTGCTCACTGCGTGGTGGAACGCTTCACTGCCCTGCAGCAGGGCGAGGAAGAAGAAAAGGCAGAAAACCAGGGTGAGGAGGACCGAGAAAGACAGACGTGAGAAGACAAGAAGACACTGAGGTGACAAAGACAGAGAAAAAGACAAAACTCAGAGACTTCGGATAATAACAACTCCTCGTCTTCCCCCTCTGAAGATTAAAGAGACATTACATTGGTGTCCCACAATGCTCCGAGTCTTTGTTTATACTGTTGCTTCTGTGGCTGTTTAATACCTGAACACTTTTTTTATACACCAATCATTAATTAGTTGCTTAATTATTATCATTTTTTAATTGTTTATAAATTAATTAGTTGCTGATACAAAGGGGATGCACTGGCAACTGAAAAGCCCCAAAACTTAGTTAAAGGTAATAAACCTTTTTGACTAATGTAAAAGTAGAAATCTTCATTGGTAAAACAAAATACTGAAAATACATCAGTACACTTACACTTTGGTGTGTGTCACTTCAGAAACATGATTGTTATGTTATTTTTTATTTTTTCTGTTGGTTGAAAGGCAGAATACCAGACCTGACATGGTTCATTTATGACCAAGACCCTGTTTAAACAATGCATTTTGGCCATTTGTCCTGAGTGGAGCATAAATCTCTGAACTGAATTTCATGGAAACATAAATCTGTAATGGAGTTCTTGCCTAACGCTTAAAATGGAGTCTGAACCCAACTGTAACCTTCTCCGCCCATGGACCACACTCATCTAAACCAGGACAGCTAAAACTGGACCTTTAACTAAACTTAAGGGTTACATTTATTTTATTTTACATTTATGTGCCAGCGTCTTAAAATGCCTTCTTTTAAAAGTAGCAAAGGAAACAAAAATAAGAAATCGACAGCATTGTACGTTCAGCCACTGGCACCAAACACATGGTGTGATAATCAAAAGTCACTTTCTGTCAGAGCTGCAACACTGAAAACCCCTCAAAGATCTGCTGGCAGAGACACTTTGTTGTATAAAGAAGTGGTTTAATTTGTTGGAGCTGGTCTCTATTTTATTGTGATATTATTTTTTAATAATTATTATATTTGTTATAACCAACATTTACAAATAAAGAGAGAAAACTTCATCTGGCAATGATTTGTGTGTGTGTGTGTGTGTGTGTGTAAAACCCCTTTACAGTACGAGAAGCTGTTTAGAACAGAATTTATTCTAGCTATCACATACCATACCATACCACTGTCTATTACTTTCACATAATTTATAAAACTCATGCACACAACTTATTAAAACAGCTTATGTCTGACTGTTATCATTCAAACCATGAACCAACCAGTCTGAAGTTGTTTCCAGTTCCAGCATTCAACAGATCTGTTCAAGAATATTCCTCTAATTTTTTTAATTAAGTTAACTTTTTTCTCTCCTTTTATCTTCTCCTTGAATTGCCACCTTATCATGATGGAGGAGTTTGTGTTCCCGTATGATCTTAGAAGCTATGCTGTCTGAGGCAATTTTAATTGCCACTGGTAGGGTCTCTGAAGGCAGATTGGTTCTAGGTGACAGGGCAAAGAGCGATTCAGAAGATTTCTATGGACAAATGAAAGCAAGGAACTCAGTGTCCCTTGCCCAATTGTGGGTTACAGGACTCCACCCTAGAGCCAGGCCTGGGGGAGGGGCTCATTGGCAGGCACCTGGTGACCGGGTCTCTACCTATGGGGCCTGGTCGGGCCCAGCCCAAAGAAGAAACATGGATTTGCCTTCACGTGGGCATACCACCTGCAGAAGGGGCCATACAAGTCAGGTGCATGATGCCATGGGCAGTGGCCAAAAGAGGGGACCTTGGCGCTCTGACCCTGGCTTACTAAAGCTGACTCTTGGGACATGGAACGTGACCTTTCTGGCAGGGAAGGAGCCAGAGCTTGTGCATGAGGTACTGACTAATAATTGGGCTCACCTCAATGCACAGCATGGGCTCCGGAACCTATCTCCTTGAGAGGGGCTGTATTTTATTCCACTCTGGAGTCACCCATGGTGAGAGGTACTGAGCTGTTGTGGGTCTACTTTTGCCTCCCCAATTGGTGCCTGTGTGTTGGAGTTTCCCCCGGTAGATGAGAGAGTGGCTTCCCTGAACCTTCGGGTGGGGGGACGGGCTCTGACTGTTGCTTGTGCGTACGTGCCAAATGGCAGTTTAGAGTATCCGGCCTTCTTGGAGTCCTTGCCGGGGTTGCTGAAAGGTGTGCCTGCTGGGGACTCCTTTATTCTGCTGGGGAACTTCAATACATACGTGGGTAATGACAGTATGACCTGGATGGGTGTGATTGTGAGGAACGGCCTCTCTGATCTGAACTCGCGCAGTGTTCTGTTGTTGTACTTCTGTGCTAGTCATAGTTTGTCCATCACAAACA
>JBBPBX010075899.1:0-17244 GCA_038048925.1 Garcialebias charrua | reverse complement strand
CGGGGGTAGCAGCCTAAGTAGGGAGGCCCAGACTTCCCTCTCCCCAGCCACTTGGAGCAGCTCCTCCGGGGGAATCCCAAGGCGTTCCCAGGCCAGCCGAGAAACATAGTCCCTCCAGCGTGTCCTGGGTCTTCCTCTGGGTCTCCTCCCGGTGGGACATGCCCGGAACACCTCACCAGGGAGGCGTCCAGGAGGCATCCTAACCAGATGCCCGAGCCACCTCAACTGGCTCCTCTCGATGTGGAGAAGCAGCGGCTCTACTCCGAGTCCCTCCCGGATGACTGAGCTTCTCACCCTATCTCTAAGGGAGAGTCCAGCCACCCTGCGGAGAAAACTCATTTCAGCCGCTTGTATCCGAGATCTTGTTCTTTCGGTCATAACCCAAAGCTCATGACCATAGATGAGGGTGGGAACGTAGATCGATCGGTAAATTGAGAGCTTTGCCTTTTGACTCAGCTCTCTCTTCACCACGACAGACCGGTACAGCGCCCGCTTCACTGCGGACGCTGCACCTATCCGCCTATCGATCTCACGCTCCAGTTTTCCCTCATTCGTGAACAAGATCCCGAGATACTTAAACTCCTCCACTTGGGGCAGGACCTCCTCCCCGACCCGGAGAGGGCATGCTACCCTTTTCCGGCTCAAGACCATGGCCTCGGATTTGGAGGAACTGATCCTCATCCCGGCCGCATCACACTCGGCTGCAAACCGCTCCAGTGAAAGCTGTAGATCACGACCTGATGAAGCCAATAGGACCACATCATCTGCAAAAAACAGAGAAGCGATTCTAAGGTCACCAAAACGGATCCTCTCAACACCTTGGCTGCGCCTAGAAATTCTGTCCATAAAAGTTATGAACAGAATCGGTGACAAAGGGCAACCTTGGCGGAGTCCAACTCTCACTGGAAACGAGCCTGACTTACTGCCGGCAATGCGGACCAAGCTCTGACACCGGTCGTACAGGGACCTAACAGCCCTTATCAAAGGGCCTGGTACCCCATACTCCCGGAGTACCCCCCACAGAACCCCCGAGGGACGCGGTCGAATGCCTTCTCCAAGTCCACAAAGCACATGTAAACTGGTTGGGCAAACTCCCACGCACCCTCCAGGACCCTGTTGAGGGTGTAGAGCTGGTCCAGTGTTCCACGACCAGGACGAAAACCACACTGCTCCTCCTGAATCCGAGGTTCGACTATCCGACGGACCCTCCTCTCCAGAACCCCTGAATAGACCTTACCAGGGAGGCTTAAGAGTGTGATCCCCTATAGTTGGAACACACCCTACGGTCCCCCTTTTTGAATAGGGGAACCACCACCCCAGTCTGCCAATCCAAGGGAACTGCCCCCGATGTCCACGCGATATTGCAGAGTCGCGTAAGCCAACACAACCCTACAACATCCAGAGCCCTAAGGAACTCCGGGCGAATCTCATCCACCCCCGGAGCCTTGCCACCGCGGAGCTTTTTAACCACCTTGGCGACCTCAGCACCAGAGATTGGAGAGCCCGACCCAAAGTCCCCAGGCTCCGCTTCCTCAGTGGAAGACGTGCCAGTAGGATTGAGGAGGTCTTCGAAGTATTCCGCCCACCGACTCACAACATCCCGAGTTGAGGTCAGCAGCACGCCATCCCCACCATAAATGGTGTTGGTCGCGTACCTCTTTCCCCCCCTGAGACGCCGGATGGTGGACCAGAATCGCCTCGAAGCCGTACGGAAGTCATTCTCCATGGCCTCTCCGAACTCCTCCCACGCCCGAGTTTTTGCCTCAGCAACCACCCGAGCCGCATGCCGCTTGGACTGCCGGTACCTATCAGCTGCTTCCGGGGTCCCACAAGCCAAAAAGGCCCAATAGGACTCCTTCTTCAGCCTGACAGCATCCCTCACTGCCGGTGTCCACCACCGGGTTCGAGGGTTGCCACCACGACAGGCACCAACAACCTTGCGGCCACAGCTCCGATAAGCTGCCTCGACAATAGAGGCGCGGAACACGGCCCACTCGGACTCCATGTCCCCCGCCTCCCTCGGAACGTGTTCAAAGCTCTCCCGGAGGTGGGAGTTAAAGCTCCGTCTTACGGGAGACTCTGCCAGACGTTCCCAGCAGACCCTCACAATACGTTTGGGTCTGCCAGGTCTGACCGGCATCCTCCCCCACCATCGGAGCCAACTCACCACCAGGTAGTGGTCAGTTGACAGCTCCGCCCCTCTCTTCACCCGAGTGTCCAAGACATGCGGCCGCAGATCAGATGAGACGACAACAAAGTCGATCATCGAACTGCGACCTAGGGTGTCCTGGTGCCAAGAGCACATATGGACACCCTTATGCTTGATCCATCCATCCATCCATTTTCGTCCGCTTATCCGGGGTCGGGTCGCGGGGGTAGCAGCCTAAGTAGGGAGGCCCAGACTTCCCTCTCCCCAGCCACTTGGAGCAGCTCCTCTGGGGGAATCCCAAGGCGTTCCCAGGCCAGCCGAGAAACATAGTCCCTCCAGCGTGTCCTGGGTCTTCCTCTGGGCCTCCTCCCGGTGGGACATGCCCGGAACACCTCACCAGGGAGGCGTCCAGGAGGCATCCTAACCAGATGCCCGAGCCACCTCAACTGGCTCCTCTCGATGTGGAGAAGCAGCGGCTCTACTCCGAGTCCCTCCCGGATGACTGAGCTTCTCACCCTATCTCTAAGGGAGAGTCCAGACACCCTGCGGAGAAAACTCATTTCAGCCGCTTGTATCCGAGATCTCTGCCATGCCTGAACATGGTGTTCGTTATGGACAATCCATGACGAGCACAGAAGTCCAATAACAGAACACCACTCTGGTTCAGATCAGGGGGGCCGTTCCTCCCAACCACACCCCTCCAGGTCTCACTGTCATTGCCCACGTGAGCGTTGAAGTCCCCCAGTAGAACAAGGGAGTCCCCAGGAGGCGCACTCTCCAATACCCCTCCAAGGACTCCAAAAAGGGTGGGTAATCTGCGCTGCCGTTTGGTGCATAGGCACAAACAACAGTCAGAGCCCGTCCCCCCACACGTAGGCGAAGGGAGGCTACCCTCTCGTTCACCGGGGTGAACCCCAATGTACAGGCACAACAGCATTTTATTATGATATAGCAGTGAACGTGTTTTAGATAGGGGGTGCTGTGAACGTGTGTGAACATGTAAAACTAATTTCATAAAGAATGTCATAGTATTAAATGTATCCAGTGAAATGTACACAGGTTGTACTTGCCCTTTTTGGATAAGTACATAAAAAATAAACTGCATATTTTGATCAAGCAGTATCTGAAAAATTGCTATCAAAAGCGAACACTGCACTACTTTTTGTGAGTTTTAGTTAAAAATGTGCACAAATGTACTACAGTATTGGTTTATATCTTATTTCATGCAACTCGTTATCAAAAGTATTTGAATTTAAACATGTGCAACATTCATGAATTTTTACATTTTTTATATACATAATTCATTAGGGCAGACGTGGGCGTCATATGGCTTGATTGTCAAAAGTGGCCCCTGAACAATCTATCCGACCCCCAATATTCTTAATTGAGAAGAAAACAACTTTTAAATAAGTTGATGGAAGCCTGCGTTTTATCAATAAAATTCATTGAAATCTAAATTACGGTAAGCATCTTGGACAAATACATCAAAAATCTTTGGGTTGAAAAGACTAAAACCATCTTTTTCGTCAACACATTTTTAATTTTTATATTAAATTTTTTATTTTGCACGTGTAAGCTAACAAAGATATTTTATAGGATAAAGTTTAGTCTTACATCCTAAAAATGATTGGGGAGATACGTTTTAACAAGAAAAAGGCATCTGTATTTCTAATTCTCTATGAGGCCCTTTGATTGCTTTCAATAACTTGATTTGGCCCTCTGGAGAAGAAAAAAAAGTTGCCCACCCATGCATTAGGGGGTGCTGCAGCACCCTTCACACCCGCTCCTCCCACGGCCTGCTTAGTAATTAAGTGATTTTATTTTTCTAGCAGTTTGCAGTTCCAGAACCAAATTGAGCAAAACCCTTCCAAAAAAGTTTACCTACATTTTTCTATTTTAAGCTAACAAATCTACTACAAGTGCCAGATTACAGAAAGAGTGTCTTATATGCCAACACAGTATTACGAGCAGTTTTATCTTGACTGAACATGCATGCTACAAATAGTCCACATAGGAAATGGAGGAAAAAAACTGAAAATGCTTTCCTAAATGTTTGTAAGAATATTTTTTGCACTTCAACATCAGGGCCTTTGATTGCATTCAACGTGGCACTCTGGAAACCAGATGTTGCATGATGCATGTAGACTAGAACATAAAGCCACAGTTATTTCCAGTAGTAGCACCTTGCAGGTACCTGTACATGACCTGCAGAGCATTACAGTCTTGCGTCAAAAGTCATCCAGTGCTAAAACTTTGATAAATGAGCACCACTGTATAAACATTCAAATAATAATTATGTGTACAAAGTATGTCAATGTCAGGAAAAGACCAAAACTCCACAGAAATGTACAATTAAAATCAAGAAGTGTTCAGTAATATTGGCACCCTCTTCACTTTAAATCCTCTTCTCTCAGTGCCGTCCGCCAGCATGACCCGCCTGGCCCGCTCCCGCACCGCCTCCGGCTCCAGCGTCGCCTCCGACGGCAACCGCTCGCGCTCCCACACCACCGAGGGCAACCGCTCGCGCTCGCACACCAACGAGGGCAGCCGCAGCCGCAGCCACACGGACGGAGCGGCCAACAACATGGACCAGTCCGTGCCCAAGTCCACCGAAGTCTCCTGCTAAACGAACTGCCACCGCGGACGCACGAACCTCTCCAAGGTCCTCCGGTTGGCGCTGCGCTGCCTCCTAACTGTGCACAAACACTTCCAGACACGCCTGACGCAGTCGCAAAATGTTAAGACGCGCAAAGGACTCTCGTCTGTAGACGTTCTATTGCAGCCGAGACGCCCACATTTGATCGTTTATTAATTAAATGGGAGGTTGAGGTCGTTCAGGGACTCGAACATGAAACGTCTGGACTGTCGGGTGTGAGTGCAGTTGGAGGCAACGCAGCATTTAGGAACATCAGAGAAAGCTGTGGCTCAAAGTTCATCTTTAATGCATTCAAACAAAATCCATTTCAGCATTCCTTCATTTTGTTTTTTTTACCCACAATCAGTTTTCTCCAACATTAACTGATCAGTTACTCACATCTTTCTCATGACTGAAACTTGTTTTTGTGTGCGTAGCAGCAGATTAGTAGATGTGGAGGCATTTGAATGATCAAGAGAGAGGGCTGTTGTTTTATGGGTAACTTTATAAATTAAGGGAAAAAGTTAAAGAATGTCCTGTAAATATGCTAATTCTTGCCGGTATGCGTTATCTTTGTGGGTGTTGGGTGTTTTTTTGTTCTCCAGAAGATTCTGGTTTAATTTTTACTTTACATTGTGAACTATGACCTAAACTGTGTTTGGAACAAGAACTTTTTTTTTTTTTTTAAGAACATGTGACTGAGAATTTGCTTTGTAACGAATCGAAATACAAAAAATCTGAAAAACTTTTCCCATCACGTTTTATTGCTTCATTTTCTTTCCTCTCTCCTATTTTTAAATGATTTGTACGCATTCAAGAACAAAAACAACAAGAGTGCCGTGGCATTGTTCACTCGAGCGGCGATGCTCCTTCGTGTTTGTGGATTTGTGGCTGAGTTAAAAAGGAAAAGAAGGTCCAAACATTACGAGGATAGTCTAACCTGTATTTTACTTGTACTACAGCAACATTTTTACTTTACAAACATAAACACGGCTTTGTAAAGATGCACAAACCATCTAGTGCTGTAGAGAAGCATTAAAATCATAACGGTTTGTATTTATTTAAAAAAAATGACAATAAAAACTTGTAACACATTTTGTGTCATATTTTTTTGACAACGCCATCTTAAGGGGTTGTGTTTCGACTGTTGCTTATAAATCGTTATAAAAAATGCACAAAAATAAAAGCCTGCCACCGTTTGAATCAACGTTTGAATTTAAACCAGGGTTTTCAACTAAATTGCTCCGGGGGCCACAGTTACTGAAAGCCAAGAGCTTAGGGGTCAGACATCCAGCAGTTATTGCCATTAATTTTTGGTTTTATTTAAAAATGAACCCATCGGTGGGCCGAACTCTGAGTTCGCCCGTGGGCCTCGTTTGGCCCCCGGACCTCATGTTGAATAGCCCCATTTTAAACTATTGTCTAATGTTAAGCTGCTGTGTTTTTGCTAAACCATATAAACCGCATAATACACCATTGCGTGCAGCATTGCAAGATCTCGCATGATCTGTTAGCTCTCTGTGTTGGGGATGACTCTCAGCTACTACCATACCTAATCTGTTTATAAACTGTAAAACTGGCTGAGTTGCAGCCATTGTGTTTGGATTGACTCCAAAAGATAAGTTGGTGCTGCTACTCTTGCTACTCTTTGAGAGTTGAGTCCACTTGTTCACAAGATATTTTGCTAACAGACAGAACTTTAGAGGTGGGGAATAAATATCTACAAGCTTTATCTACAGGGGTGAATTTTTAACAAGATTACTAAATGCATGTGCACAAAAGCGACATTAATAAATTAAGTATTTTACAAGCGTTTTATATTTTTCCTCTTCAAATATTCTTCAAAAGCAGCTCGAGTTGCACGTAGTCGTTCCAAAAAACCCATTTACAAAATCAGAACAAGCGTTCAATACAAAAACAACCGGACTTTTATTTGTTACAGAAAACGTTTCACCCCAAAGGGAAAGGAGCAGGCTGTGTGACATTGGAAGATGAGATATCATAACGCCCACACATACCTGAGATAACATCCTATGTAAATTGACGAATCAACACATCACACCTTAACAGTAGGGGGTTTCTTAAGGTCTTTGTTACTCTAATTCACAGAACAGAGTACAGGGAACAGAGTAGCTGCTTCTGTGAATCGGAGTAAAAAAGACCTTAAGAAACCCCCTACTGTTAAGGTGTGATGTGTTGATTCGTCAATTTACATAGGATGGGTATGTTATCTCAGGTATGTGTGGGCGTTATCTCAGCTTCCAATTTACATAGGTTGGTGCGTGGCATGTCAGCCTGTTTATAACTTCACTGTCACACAGCCTGCTCCTTTGAATTAAAAAAGCCCTTTGGATAGAAGGTGAAACGTTTTCTGTTACAAATAAAGTCCAGTTGTTTTTGTATTGAACGCTTGTTCTGATTTTATCATGTCCTGGATGAATGAGAATCTTCACCACCATTTACAAAATATTCCAGCTGAAATAAAAACGTGCTCAGTCTACGACTTCCGGGTAACCATAGTAACCGTCCAGCTCTGCAAAGATGTCGTTTGGGTTTTTGCAGCTGAGGTTGCAGAAGCACGCCTGGATCCACATCACCTTCCAGGTGAAGCCCGTCTGGTTGGGACACTGGAACGCCACGTCGATGGTCTTGGACTTGTACGGGATGCAGCAGCGCTCGTCGGCGCAGACCCCGCAGTATTTGGGCCTGTACGGTTTCTTGCTGGTGCAGCCGGAGATGGTGAAATTTGAAGGCTGATCTTCCCTGTAGATGTTCAAGCACTTCTTTCCTGGCTGAAGACAGGACAAACGTGAAACGCCGGATAGGTTGCGGTTGTTTTTGGAGCCGAAGGTGCAGATTTCTTACCTTGAAATGTTTGGTGATGTCAACGTTGCACGGCCGCAGGTTGCACAGACGGGACTCTTTGACCATCTCGCACTGATGGTTGGCGTTCGAGATCCTCAAGGACAGTCCGCGGCCGCAGGTCTTCGAGCAGGGGCTCCAGGAAGTAGTCTGAGGGACGCAGTTGTTGTGCAAGCTCCTGGACTCAGCTGGGGCAGCTGGATCGACACCGAGAAGAAAACGCAGATAAGTCGTGGGAAAATGACTACTATATTTATTTTATTTAACCTTTATTTATAAAAGGTAGTGTTGTTGAGTCACGCGGGCTCATTTACAAGAGAGACCTTGAAAAAGAGTTCTTTTTCTGTTCTGCATTCAGCGTTGAGCCCTAAAGGTTCTACCTGAATGCTGCTATAGAAGAAATATGTATCACTGAGATATACAGTAGAAAGTTAGCAATTGCTTTTAAAATGCTGAGACGTTTCGTCCTTCATCCACAGGACTTCTTCAATCTGAGGTGCTACCAACAAACTGAGTCCCCCGAGCCATGGAGGATGGAAGGTGACAAAATTAAATAAATCCGCAATAATGAAATGTATCATTATTAAATACATAATTAAATCGTTAAATAAACAATTAAATTATTAAATAAACAATTAAATCATTAAATACACAAATAATTTATTTCATGATTTATTTAATTATTTAATTTTGACACATTCCACCCTTGTATGTCACCATGAAATCATGTGGCCAAGATGGTGTAGTGGCAAGGGAACTGGACTTGGGATCCGGAGGAGCTGGTTCGAACCCCAGTCATGGCATAGTTTTGTGGTGTGTTTGAGCAGCACATCTACAGTATTTTCTGGTGTATAGGTTGCACCTGTGTATAGGTCGCATTGTCCAATTATCACCAATAGATTGGAAAAATCCCTAGATAGGTCGCACCTACGTTTAGCTCTGCTGCAAATGTCTGCCACAGGAGCGCACAGCAAGGCTTTTAAGAAGATTAACACTTAAAAAAAACAATTGTTTGATAAAAATTATAGCAAATATATGTCTGAATTGTGAAATGAGCTGGATTTAAAAATTTGTTTCACCGAAAGTGATAACAAGCCATATATAGGTCGCACCTGAGTATAGGTCGCAGGCCTTGAAAAAAAAAACATAAAAAGGTGCGACCTATACACCGGAAAATACGGTAATCACTACTGCTCCCCAGCGCGCTTTCTATAGCTGCCCGCTGCCACCTGGTGGTGATTGGGTTAAATGCAGAGTCAAATTTCGTCTTGTGTGGAAACATGCATAGATGACAAAAATATGACATTATTATTATTATTATGTCAACTGTCAGCGTCACTCGTCACTCGGGCGGGACTAACGCTGATCACGTGAAATCCAATGCTTCAGCCCGATGAAAAGTTTTCATCCAAAAACACATAAACACAATTACCGCTTCCTAAAAATAAAAATAAATTCTGGCCTATCGATTATCTGTGGTCGATATATCTTCGCTATCTGAGCGGCCAATCATGCGTCAGGGTTACGGGTTAGTCCCGCCCACTGTGTTTGACGAGTGAGGCTGACAGTTAACATAATTTCATGATGTCACTGGAGGACGGAAGGTGACAAAATTAAATAAATATATAAATCATGAAATTAATAATTTACAAAATGTATATTTCATTATTTAATGGTAAATTTAATAATTTAATTGTATACAGTATTTAATGATTTAATCATGTATTTAATAATGAAATGATACATTTCATTGTCATATATGTATTATGTATTATTGCATTTAGTCACATTCCGTCCAGATGACCTGACTGAAAATTGTTGGATTTTTACCTGGATTATTTAACATGAACTTTTGTTGTTTTTTTTTATTTCATTTTATTTTTATTTTATTTTATGTTTATCCATAAATAGAAATTTGTTTTAAGAAGAACATTCTTCTGGGCTTTGGTCAAACTATCAGCCAGTTCATCAAAATTAAACTCTTTCTCTCCAAACTGATGCCATTCAGCAAGCTATCTCGAACAGGGAAGATATTAATTGTTCATAACCTTTCCACAAAACCTGATTATCTGATTGAGCTCAGGCCTCTTTAACAGACGGATGAACCGTCTGAACTGTCTGGGTTTTCTATTAAATATTCCCACATTTATTGTCTTCGCATTTGTTGCAAAACAAAACGAAAAAGAAGAAAAAATAATAATGTTGCGTCCCCTCGTGCTGCCATCTGTTTTAAATCTAAATACTTTAAACGTGTCCGTCCAGCAGTCTGGATCTAATTTGTATTTTTATGCAACACACCAAGATCATTTACTTTCTTGCCTCAGTGGCTTTGGCACTCTAAACGACTGGAAACTGGAAGTGAACCAAAAATAGTGTGAGGGCTTCCACAGGAAAGGCTTGGACACACACACACACACGCACGCACGCACACACACACTTCTCATGATCATTGTGAGAGCAAACCCAAACACAGCTGCTTCTGTTTGACTTCTTGAATCCAATCCTTTCTGGTAGAAAACTAAAGATAAATTAGCACCCGTTTTATGACTGGAACATTATACCTGTATCAAAACCCTGAAATTATTGTTATTCTTTTTAATTTACAGGTTTATTCCTTTGGATTATCTAGTTTTAGTTATTTCCTCACTTTTCAAGCAGCCTAAACTCAGCTGGTGATGGCTCAAAATTAAACCAACATTTTAAATAAACCTGATACAGAAAAAGTTGTATAAAATCTAAATACAGTAATAACAAATACAATAATTTGGAACTCTTATAAAGCCACATTTTATTCACAATGGGTCATAGTAACCACACTGAATGTTAAAATAAAAAGAATTTGAAAGAAGTGACACAACTCAAAAAAGGACAATGAAAGGTTGTAAAAGCAAGTGGAATGAATAAGAAACATCTGGAGAAGCATTAACAGCTTATTACAGTAAGTAATAACTGGACTGGGTATAAAAAAGTGCACTTTAGAGAGGCGTAATCTCTCAGAAGTAAAGATGGGCAGAGGTTCACCAGTCTGTAAAAGACTAACTTCAGAATATCCTGATGCATGCTCAATAATCCAGGTAGAAAAATCTAAAAAAGTTAAGTCTGGTCATCTGGACATTCAAAATATCCAGATGACCAGACTTAACTTTTTTAGATAACTTCAGAATAATGTTCCTCAACAACAGAAAAGGAAAGACTTTCCATCATCTTCAGTTTGTATACATTTTCAAAATATTTCTGGGAGAAATGTGCAAGGAACAAGTCAACACTGTCAACACTGACTGGTTTTCAGGCCCTCAAGTAGCAATGCATGAAATGAAAGGGTCTGACTGTGTCCTGGACACCACCTGCCTGGGCTCAGGAACACTTCCACACATTGTCTGCAAACACAATTTGCACAAACCTCTATCATGATATGATGATGTAACAGTTTAGCCACTTGGTGTCAGTATAACTCTTGGTTACATGGTGGTGTAAAAAGGTATACTGTATAAGTGAAGAAGACTTGATTGTTGTCAGGTGTGACACAACAGAATAAAGTGGTGTTCAAACAACATGCTGGACTCTCTTGGTGGTATTAAATGGAACACAACATGGTGTCAGGAGTAAAGTAACCAGTTTGGATCACTGACAAGTGAGGAACATGGATTCTTTGAAGCCACCAGAGACTTTGAAGCTGAGCGGCAATGTTGACAGCAGTTGGAGGAACTTCAAGCAACAGTTTCTGCTGTATGTGAAGGCCATGGGACTGGATGAGGAGCCAGACAGCAGAAAGGTAGCACTACTGCTGACAATAGCAGGTTCACAAGCCATTGAAGTGTACAACACATTTGTTTTTGATAACGAAGACGACAAAGACAAGTTGGAGAATGTGCTTGATTATTTTGATAGACACTGTTCACCAAAGAAAAATGAAACATACGAGAGATATGTGTTCCGATCTCGTGTGCAGCATCAACATGAAACGTTTGATAGTTTTCTGACTGATCTGAAGTTGAAGGCTCAGACATGTAACTTTGGCACCTTGAAAGACTCCATGATTCGTGACCAGATAGTGTTCGGCGTGGCAGACAAGCAGATCCGAGAAAGGCTGTTGAGAGAAATGGAGCTTTCTTTGGAAGGAGCTATGAAGATTTGCCAAGCCAGTGAGCTCTCCCGGATGCACCTGAGGACTTTCAACAATGCAGACGACAACCCGGCCAGCATCAGTGAATCTGTTGTGGTTGGTGCAGTTTCAAGCAGAGGACAACATCGCAGAGGACAACGGGCTGTGCAACGCATGGATGAAGAGATGTTCAACTGTAAGAGATGTGGTTCTCGACATAAGCTGAAACAATGTCCTGCGTATGGAAAGCAATGTTCTCAGTGTGGGGGAAAAAACCATTTTGCCAAGCAGTGCTTTTCGAAAAGAAGAGGAAGGTCTGTGAATTTGGTTGAAGATGAAGATGCTGATGAAGATGCTGATCTGAGTGACACATTTTTTATTGGTATGGTAAACTGTGAAGATAAACCACAAGAAACAATTCATGTTATCCGAGAAGATAAATGGATAGCACCGTTGCAAATTAATGGCACTATTATTCCCATGAAATTGGACACTGGTGCTAAAGCAAACCTGATTAGTATGTCTGACATTAAAACAATGAAAGTCAAGCCAAAAATAGAGAATAAAATAATCACGCTCAGAGATTATAATGGACAAAGTATAAGGTGTTTGGGAACGTGTAGACTAAAAGTGACCGTCAAAGGAAAAACACATAATCTATTATTCTCTGTAGTTAGTGATGGTTTGGACTCTCTTTTAGGTGACAAAGCCTGTGAAGACTTGCAGTTGGTGAAAAGAGTGAATCGCATTGATGCAGCTGTAAGTAAGCAACATGACTCTGTTGATTCTATAGTGCAAAACTATGCTGATGTATTTAAAGGATTTGGTGTACTACCTTTTACATATAAAATACAGTTAAAAGAAAATGCAAAACCAGTAATACATCCAGCTCGAAGAATTCCTACACCATTAAGAGATGAAGTGAAGAAAGAGCTTGAACGCATGACTATGTTGGGAGTGATTAAAAAAATTGAAGAACCAACAGATTGGGTTAGCTCGATGGTGTGTGTGAAGAAAAAGAATGGAGAACTGAGATTGTGCATGGATCCAAAGGATTTGAATGAAAATATTAAACGTGAGCATTACCAGATACCTAAACGTGAAGAAATTACTAGTGAAATGACGGGTGCAAGATATTTCACAAAATTGGATGCTTCACAAGGTTTTTGGCAGCTGAAACTTGATGAAAGTAGCAGCAAGTATTGTACTTTCAATACTCCTTTTGGCAGATACTGTTTTTTGAGGCTACCATTTGGAATAATCTCAGCATCTGAAATATTTCACAGAGCAATGGAACAGATTGTTGAAGGACTTGAAGGAGTTCGAGTGTATGTCGATGACATCATAATCTGGGGTTCTACTTGTCAAGAGCACAATGAGAGACTCGTCAAAGTTTTAGAGCGCATTAAAAGTCATGGACTAAAACTCAACAAAAGTAAATGTCTTTTTGGAGTTGAAGAAATTGTATTTTTGGGTGATAAGTTATCAGTACAGGGCATACAGCCAAGTCAGGAAAAAATAAATGCCATACTTAACATGTCAATACCCAAAGATAAAACTGGAGTACAACGCATCATGGGAGTGATAAACTTTGTTGGTAAATTTATTCCCAATCTCGCAGCTAGAACGTCCAGTATTAGACAACTCTTGTGTAAAGAAAATGATTTTCAGTGGGCTGATGAACATGATTGTGAGTGGGAAAGCCTTAAAAAACTACTGACTACTGCACCTGTGCTGACCTTTTATGATCCAGCAAAGAGCATTAAGGTGTCGACAGATGCTTCCAAGGATGGTTTAGGAGCTGTGTTACTGCAAGCTGAGGGTGAGCTGTGGAAACCAGTTGCTTATGCATCCAGATCAATGACAGAAGCAGAGTGTCGTTATGCTCAGATTGAAAAAGAATGTCTAGGATTAGTTTTTGGATTGGAGAGGTTTCACAGTTATGTTTATGGCTTACCATCATTCACTGTAGAAACAGATCATCGACCACTTGTAACAATTGTGAGAAAGAATTTGAATGATATGTCTCCAAGAATTCAACGAATGATGATGAAACTTCAGAGATATGATTTCGAACTGATATATACGCCAGGAAAACACCTTATCATAGCTGATGCACTGTCACGAGCACCTCTTAAGGATGCAATGAGTACTACTGCAGAAGATGTGGAAAGCTATGTGAACATGGTGTGTGCAGCTCTACCTGTATCTAATGCAAAGTTTGGACAGATAGTAGCAGAAACAGCAGCTGATGCAGAGTTACAACGTGTGGTTGAACACATGGAGAATGGATGGCCAGAAGGATCTAGTTCATTATTCTACCACATTAGAAGTGAATTGAGCCATGTGGATGGACTTTTATTAAAGCAGAACAGGATTGTTATTCCACAAATTTTACGGCAAGATATTCTGTGTAGAATACATGAAGGTCATCTTGGTATTGAGAAATGCAAAAGAAGGGCCAGGGAAACTGTGTTTTGGCCAGGAATAAATAGAGACATTGAAAGAATGATAGGATCATGTGAAACATGTCAAAAACATAGAAATAAGCAAACTAAAGAACCTATGATTATTATGGACATGCCAATGGAACCATGGCATAAAGTGGGAATGGATTTGTTTCATCTTCAGGGCAAAGACTACTTAGTTGTCATTGATTACTATTCTAACTTTCCTGAGATGGCATTGTTGTCAAGTACATCATCAAATGGTGTGATTACACATGTGAAATCCATTTTTGCCAGGCATGGTATTCCATATGTGGTTGTAAGTGATAATGGACCATGTTTCAGTAGCAAGGAGTGGAAGATGTTTGTAGATCATTATGGATTTGAACACATTACATCAAGCCCCCTGTATCCTCAGTCAAATGGGAAGGCTGAAAAAGGCGTTCATATTCTCAAACAACTACTGAAGAAAGCTGCTGACAGTGGTTCAGATCCTTATCTTGCTTTGCTTAGTTATCGAGCGTCACCTCTGGAATGTGGATTATCACCAGGAGAATTGTTGATGAATAGAAAACTGCGAACTACATTACCATGTTACACTAAAGTGAGAAAGATTCCAAAACTACATCGAAAGCTAAGATCTTTAAAAGCTAAACAAAAACATGTGTATGACAAAACAACAAAGCAGCTTCCGCTTCTCAACAGAAATGACACAGTCAGAATTGAAGATTCTGGTAGATGGATGACCAAAGCTAATGTTCTTGAAGAAGTTGCTCCTCGATCTTTTACAGTAAAAACTGAGGAAGGACAAATAATTAGACGTAATAGACGCAGTTTGCTTAAAATACAAAAAACTGTTAAGGAGCCAGTTGTTTTTGGTGAAGGGGATGGAGTAGACGAAACAGACGGAGAAGGTCATAAATCATCTCCATCTAATTCTATTTCTTTATCTTCTTCAAGCACAGAGATTTCTAGTGAACCTGTCTTAAGAAGATCAACAAGGCAGATAAAGAAACCTCAAAGACTGAACTTGTGATTTAAAGGTTAATGAATATATGTATTATTGTAAATGTAATGTGATGTTTTAAAGAAAGGAGGATGTAATGATATGATGACATAACATTTTAAGGTTAATGAATATGTGTATTATTGTAAATGTATATTGTGATATTTTAAAGAAAGGAGGATGTCATGATATGATGATGTAACAGTTTAGCCACTTGGTGTCAGTATAACTCTTGGTTACATGGTGGTGTAAAAAGGTATATAAGTGAAGAAGACTTGATTGTTGTCAGGTGTGACACAGCAGAATAAAGTGGTGTTCAAACAACATGCTGGACTCTCTTGGTGGTATTAAATGGAACACAACAATGCAAAGAAGAAACCTTCCATGAACACCATCTAATCCATCTTTCCAGGTCTCTTGTAAATGAGTCCTCGAGGCTCAATGGGATTAACCTGCCTAAATAAAGGTTGAATGAAAATAATCTGTTTTATTGGGACAAATTTAAAAAGTGGTAAAGTTCAAAACTAAAACTCTTGGAAATCATAATTATGAAGAGGTGAGGGATTATCAAGCCTGTTATCAGTGCACAGATCAATAGCCTCTCTGACGGTATGGGTGTGCATTAGTGGCACTGCAACCTTGTAAAGGCACAATGGATTCAGAAAAGTTTAGATTGGTTTTGGAACAGACAACTGCATCCTTTACAACAGCGTGGCTTCCTAACTGACCTGAAAACATTTGGCACATTATGAAATAAAAAATCCAGCAGACACCCAAAGACTGTTGAACAGCTAGAATCCTACATCAGACAACAAGAATGGGACATTCTCCTTCATAAACTCCAGAAACTGGTCTCCAGTTCCTAGCTGTGTACAATCTGTTGCTAAAAGAGAAGGTGGTGATCTGATGTAATGATTATGATTATTGTGAATAAAATATGGGTTTGTGAGATTTTCACACTACAGGTAGTCCCCGACTTACGAACGAGTTCCATACCTATTTTGTAAGTCGAAAATGACCTAAGTCGGATCTCATACAATTTTTAAAAAAATAAATAAATGTACAGTACTGTACAATTACCAAGCACTTAGCCTATCATAACACAGTTTTTTAAAGATGAAGGAGTGAGTTGAGTTGTCTCCCTTTCACATGAAGGGAGCTAGCTCCCTTTACGTGAATGGAGCCTGCTAGGGAGGAGGGAGACAATTCAACTCACTCCTTAACTATGTTAGGATAGGCTAAGTGCTTGGTAACCGTACAGTACTTTACATTTATTTATAAAAAAAATAAAATAAAATTATGAGATACGTGACGTAAGTCCGAAACGTCGTGTCGAGGGCGTCGTAAGCCGAGGACTACCTGTACAGTACTGCATTTTTTTTAATATTGACAATTTGACACAGATTTTTTAAAATTTATTTCCAAAGTTAGGGTTGTATATTCAAAGTGGCCTACCCTCCACTGCGTGTCTCGGCGCCGTTCTCCTCCTGGGCTCATCACAGATCCACTGCTCGCAGCACTGCCCCCGGACTTTGACTTGACGTGGATTTTGGCACCACACCCTGGGAGGCTGAAACTCTGCGCACAGCCCCACGCAGCCGATGGCGCCGTTCACGCACACGCACTGGTATTTGCAGCTGGGCTGGAAGCTCTGACCGTTACGGTAGATGACGCCGTCGTGCTCGCAGCCCGTTCCCACCATATCTGTCGGAGAGGAGACACGTTTTAGTGACGTACACTTCTGGAGGACGTTCATGGAACAACACAGGCACATGTCGATGATACAGAGCAGGGCTATTCAACCAAACTGCTCAGGGGGGCCACAGTCACTGGAAGCCAAGAGCTCAGGGGCCGGACATCCAGCAGTTATTGTCATGAATCAAAAAGGCGTTCAATACAAGATCAACTGGACTTTATTTGTAACAGAAAACGTTTCGACTCCCATCCGGGAGGCTTTCTCAATTCCATGAACAACTGTGAGAAGTTTGGAGTTATAACAGAACCACGCACCATCATGTGTAAGTTTCAAGCTGAGGTAACACA